>PISX010017658.1:0-42779 GCA_004024625.1 Mellivora capensis | reverse complement strand
AAATCAAGAGGAGCCACAATTTAGGAGTCTCATCTGCACCCGGTCATGATTTAGACGACAAGACCCAGGAATTTAAGCTTGAACTTGATGTCATAATGTTCTGAAGGCTTTGGGGATCTTGGAGAAGGGGAGTATATTTTGCATATTGAAGAGTATAAATGATTTGTGACCAGTGGTTAGACCGTATCTGAGTAAAAAATGATCATAATTTCTTTGTCACTTCTCCCATTTAGACGTAGTGTTTATTTGTCCAAACTTGTGAATCTTGTCAAGACTTGAGACTGGCTTTTGACTACTCAGGCATAGAAATTTAAAACTCCGAAGTTCAAAGTAGGTTTGTAAGAAATGAAATTTCAGGAAGAAATCTAAAGTACATATGTTTTATTATTGATAATTTCAAACTTGTATTTACATCAAAACCTTATATTTAAAATAACTATAAAAACTACATTAAAATAAACAATATTAATAAATAATAAATAATATCAGTTTAAAGAATTCCTTTTTGGAAAAGTATTTTATGGAAAGTAAAAATATTAGAAGTTTGTGTTGCCAGCTTGTCTAATACTGTATAATTATTTATTTAATCTAATCATTGTTTAATGAACACTAACCATGAAGAAGATGGGATTCTGTGGAGGTATATAGAGTGATATGGTACTTTATATGATAGTAGCTATATTAGGACATATTAAAAACTAGCACAATAATCAGTAAATATGTAAGTTACAGAGTTTGTGCTATATGGGTTTAAAGAGAGGAAAATTGGGGAATAGTTTATGGAAGAAGATCTAGAGTAATACAAAAAATTTTAAGTTGGAGATAGGGAAATGGAGTTCATTTTTATATTACAAGATGAGCCATAAAAGTTTAAATGTTTAGAAAACAGCATGTTCTCCATATTAATTGCAGATTCAAAAATGGAGCTATGGTATAGAAGACTTTTAATGCCAGAATGAGGGTTGTTTTTTTTTTTTTTAATTTTTAGGTGTTTATTTTTAATTGATCAAAGGCTTTACATAATCAGGGCTGTTTTCCAAAAATTAATCTACTAATGTTGTTGAAGGATGACTGAAATACAGAAATAAAGAAAGGGTTGGTATGGGATTATTATAACAGTTCAGGTGAGAATTTTAAAAATTTGAATCTGAAGTGTGTCTATGCGCATGCACTTTATTCAAAGAACATGGGGAACGCAAAATTTGTTCAATCTGGAACTGATCAGAAAAGTAGTTAAGATTCATAAAAGAAAGAAAAAGTACTCTTTTATACTAATTATAATTTAGATCTATATATTATGTTGCTCTTTTAATGTTTTTGGAAAAGGTTACATTTGTTTTCACTGCTTCATGAAAAATATTTTTGATGTACATTTTATCATCCTCATAGTCATTTACTAAGTACCACAATGAGACACTATTTTACTAGTGACTTACATTATTATTATGAGTATATACGAAGCTTTAGGAGTACTAGAAAAACTTATTTGGATATAGCAATCACAGTTAATGGCTACCTCTGTTGTCTTTTCTAAATTAAAGGCAGTTCGATTACTCTGTATAAACATGGTCTCACTAGAATAAGGCTCTTCCTAAATCGCTAACTATACTTAAAATTATCTTTCAATGGACCCATCTATTTGTATTAAGGTATATACTTAGATTTGGCTTTGGTGTCTCCTCTGCTAGTATTTTAACTTAAATAGAAGATATTGTGCAGAACTATTCCTTTGGTTGAACCTGTCAGCTTTACATTTATGAAATGGATCACAAATGCATTCCCACCTCACTCTCTTTTTTTTTAACTTAGACATTCATTCACATTCAATTATTCTGTTATCTGTCTCTTTCCAATAGCTTTTAGAAAAGTGTTCCATCCTTGAAATTCTTCACTGGTTAAAAAAATAAGACATAATACTATCCTTTTGTGCATTTCAAATATATTTTCAGTTCACTTGTTATATGAATACATATTCAAAACTTATATTTTCACAAAGCACAAAGAAAAATGTTTTAGTAAGATATATACTTCACATAAACCTGTCCAGCTTAATGGTGTTATGTTACAAACATAATCTATATATAAAGTCTAGTTTTTATATTTCATCTTAGTATTTCAGAAATAGTATTAACTTATTTTGCATGTGTGTCCATTAATATAGGGGAAGGGATTGGAGATTATTTGCTTACACAAATAAGTAAGGGAAAGGACATAAATGTCTTTCTGAGGCTTTAAGCAGTAAGTGCTTAATAATGTCTCACTAGTTTGAGGGTGGGTGAGGGAAAATGAATTGGAGTAATTGTATTATGGATTTTGCTCTGTAAAATTCTCTGGGCCTCCTCCAAATATTCTGCCCTAACTGTCTCCACAAAATATTTCTCTGCCAATTGAAATGTGACCTATACAAAAAATGAATTGTTGACAAATAATTTCACAATGTTTACATATATCAAATCAACACAATGTATACGAAATATATACAATTTTATCTGTCAGTTATGTCTCAGGGCTGGGGAAAGAAAAGACAAAGCAACAATTAAAATGTCCTTTCCTGATACTCAGTAAGTGGTAAATATAGGGATTGTAAAGGTCTGTGAGTAAGAGGATTATTATGAATAACTAACAAACCCATAGATATTTATTTTTTAATTCCAATTCTCAAAATCATGGCTTTAGTTTCTTCAGGGCTTTTTGGTTGTTAATCTTTATTTTATTTTTGATTAAAATAATCCTTGAAGCCTAGAGTACATTTCTGAATAAATCACTGTGACTTCTTTATACAGTAGGGTCATGAATGGTATCATCTGATCACAAAAAAAATTATTTGAATCATGATGATAAATCACTCTTATGGGTTTTAAGTAAAAAGATTAATGGTAAAATTGTGTAAAGGTATTTTCTTTTTTTTTTTACATGTCTTATTTATTTATTTGACAGACAGAGATCACAAGTAGGCAGAGAGGCAGGCAGAGAGAGAGGAGGAAGCAGGCTCCCTGCTGAGCAGAGAGCCCGATGTGGGGCTCAATGTGGGGCTCTATCCCAGGACCCTGAGATCATGACCTGAGCTGAAGGCAGAGACTTAACCCACTGAGCCATTCAGGCGCCCCAAGTTATTTTCTATAATATAATATTTCTCAGAACATCCTCCAAATTATGTTCCAAGATATGATCAATGTTTTCAGAATAATACTGAACCTCAGATTTTTTGTGGTTAAAAGCAGTTATCATTAGATATTTTCTAGTAATCAGTTGGCAGTTATTTTCAAGGAGAGAAAAAAGTATTACTAAATTTACTGCTGAACAACAAGACAGAAATTTTCTATGGCATTTGGAGGCTTTAGCAGTTAGGTGAGAATAAGCACATATAACACGTGTTTTTGAAAATAATATATAATGTTACTCTGCATTAAATTTAAAAGCCTAACACTTAATAAAACAATCATGTAAACAATATTTGTCATGTAAAGTTAGCTTTGTCAATATAACCATCTGTAGTCAGATCGTTCTAAATTTGATATTGTGCAACATTTCCATAAGCTTCTACACAAGATCCATTAAAATATATCAATATTTTTTCTGAATAATGGAAAAAAGTAATGAAGCACAATTTGATACCTAAATGAACAATAAATTGTCTTAAAAAAAAAGAGCTAAATAGTGACCAACTTTCATAATCAATCCATTCACTATTTGAATTTTATGGACTATTAGCTTAGGTATAATGGACATAATTTTTTTGTGTTATCAAGACATAGATATTAGGGGAGATAGAGAAATATTAGGATTGCCTGATATTTCCAGGATTGTTTCATCCCTTGCTATTATTCTTTGTGATCATTCATGATTATGACTAAAGACAGTAATTAGCTTATTTGTTTGTTTCATGGCAAATTTCAGTGTATACATCTTTCTCTACATAAGAAAAAATCAGATGTTGACTAACACCATTATTTTATATTCATTAGCCATTTTGCACATGTCTACCCCAATTTAGTGCAGTAGAACTTTTTCAGAGAAAGGTAAATACATTAAGATTGCCATAATAAACTAATTGGTACTATAGTATTCATCCTTCCTTTTATGTGGAATGATATCTGGGGTTACTCCACAACTGGAATATGCCGCCCAGAGTGAAGTGAGTATTTTTGATATAATGATTATTTTTTGTCTTATTTGTTTTTTCTGTTCTACTATCCTCTTTCTTCTCCTTCTTCCTCCTTCTCTTCTCTCCTGCTAATAAGAAACCATTTCAGAACTTCCAAAGCCTATCAGCTATAGTGACATTGTCGAACCATGTACAATGTCAAAGGTGTAACCTAAATTCAAAGCTTTAGCTGATATCTAATTTAAGAAGAACATTCAGAAATATGCAGAAGTGCCTGAAGTTAATGCAATTAAAAACAGCAATGTTTTACTTTTTGGTTATATGACTGACATCCATATAAGCTTAGTTGACAAACATGGCTTCTGTATTTATTTTTTCCCTAATTGAACATTATTCAAATTCTCTGCATATGATTAGCTACAAAACTTTTATATTTGACATGCCACAGTCACATCCAGTATTTTAAATCTAGAATTTTGTTAATTTATTTTGATATGTAAGGAAAGGTAAATTTTCTTCATTGATCATCATCACAGTAAAATAATAATCTCAGTATTATTCTGAAGGGAAGACTTTGAAATTAGTCACTTTATGTCAAAGACAATGTCCAGTTGTCCTAATTTATCATGAGTTCCCATATTTCTAATCCATTTTGCAATAATCAAGGTTTATATGTAATTTCAAAATTGGAATGGTGCCTTCACATGCTCACACACATGTATGCTCTTGCTTTGACTTCTCCATTGAACATTTACCTACCTTCCTTCTTTATCAGAAAGAAATGTGGGAAAACTAAAATGCAGAGATAGTAGAGTTTATTGGAAATACAGATGTTAAGGACAACTAGGCCTGTTGTTAATTTTTCCAGTTATAACATTATTAGAAATAGCACGAGTTATTTATGATGTCTTAATTGCTTTTTCCATCAAGGTGATATCAATGTCAGTTTCATGATTATTGAGAGGAACAAATGTAATGGCATCTAAAAATGTCTGGCACAGAGTGAAGGTTCAAGAAATATTAATATTCTGTACATGTCTTCCTCTTTTAGGATGCAAGTAGAGTGATCACTATCTTCAAACAATAGGAAACAGAAGGTGTTTTTCAAAAACTATGTAATCATTACTAAATTATCTCTCTCCTTATATTTGAGAAGAACTAAGGGTCTTAAGTGTCTTGCGGAGAAACCAAATCACCTTCTTCCTTCTCCTCCTTTCCCCACTTCTCCTTCTTTAAATTTTGAATATACACAAACTTACTTATTTGAATTACATATCTAGTTAAGAAAGATTTCTCTCAGCACCATTCATTTCTCTTGCATCTTTTTACCTACCCATACTAAGGAAATAGAAGTGATCTTTTCCAATATAGCTCAAAGAACATAGTGTTTTGTCAGCATTAATTAATTTTACTAGGAAGCTCATATCCATGCAAAATGATCTTCCACACCGTTTTCATTGTTGCTGCACCATTTTGCATTCCCAACAGTAAACAAGGGTTTCCATTTCTCCACATCCTTGTCAATACTTACTGTATTTACTTTTTTGGTAATAGCCATCTTATCAGGTATGAGGTGATATCTCATTGTGATTTACTTATCATTTGCCTCATGATAAGTAACTTGCTGAGCATCTTTCCATATACTTGTTGGCCATTTCTGTGTATTCTTTGGAGAAATATCTATTTATGGTTTTAGCCTATTTTTAATTGGATTTTTTTTTGCTAATAAAATGTAGGAGTTCCATATGTATTTTGTAAAATAGCCCCTATCTGATATATGGTTTACCAATATTTCCTCCTATTTTTTAAGTTCCTTTTCTTTCTGTTTTCTTTCAAAAGTTTTATAGGTTGGAATCTTATGTTTAAGTCTTTTTAAGTCTTTAATTTCTTTTGAGTTGATTTTTGTGTATAGTATAGGATAAAGGACTGATTTCATTCTTTTGTGTATGGATATCCAATTTTCCCAACACCATTTGTTGAAGAGACTATAACCATTGAGTATCCTTGACATCCTTGTGGAAGAAAAGTTGACTACATATGTATGGATTTATTTCTGACTCTCTATTCTGTTCCATAGGTCTATACATCTGTGTTTATGTTAATTTCATTATGTTTTAACTACTGTTGCTTTTATAATATATTTTGAAATCAGGAAGTATGATGATTCCAGCTTTGATCTTCCTTCTTAAGATTGTTTGGCTGTTGTGGTCCTCTATGATCATATGTGAATTTTAGAATTGGCGAAGCTCTCAATAACTAAGTTTTATTTCCTTTAAGGTTCAATTTATGGGATCTGGGTAATTTTAATTAAGTGTAGAATGATCCATCTAGCTTCTGATGCTATTGTCTTAAAGGAATTTGGTTGAACTTTCCTAGGAATATCTAGTTTGGAAATACAATCTAAAATGTGGTGGTAATTTTACAGTGATGTAAATTTTGCTAATTCTACCTGTAGGTTTTTTGCTTATTTTCTTCTTGTGAATATACTCCTACCTTTATACTTCTTTCTGCAGAAATGTATGCCATTTCACAGAAGATTAACATTTTCTTTTCTTTTTGACAAATAAAAAATATAATTATATCTATCTGATATCAATGATCTTCAAAATATTAGGAAAATATAAGTATGTACATTGAGATCTCATGTTCATTCATATTCTCACTAGTCTCTTTTCCCTCTTTCCTTCCTTTTTTCTTTCCTTGCTTCTTTCTTGTCCTTTCTTTTTCCTCCCCTCCCCTTTTCTCTTCCTCCTCCTCCTCCTTCTTCTTCTGTCTCTCCTCCCCGCCACCTCGCCCTCCATTCTCCTTCTGGATCAAGGGAAAGAAAGGACTCTGTAGTGCTGATCTATCCTGAAACATTCTTTTTCTAAGTGTGTGTCTGTGTGCCTCTAATGACTCTCTCTCTGTCTCTGTCTGTCTCTCTGTCTCTCTCTCTCTATATATATACATATATATATTCTTTTTTATAGACAACATACCAAATGCCTTCTTGAAAAATTAAAGTACTTGAAGTAAAGCAATTATTTTTCTTTATCATAGAGAAAAGAAAGAGGCCTACAAATTACTTTTTCTTTATTTTCTGGTAGCCTGCCACAGATGAAGTTTACACTAATTAGAAATCATCTGGGAACAGCAGAGCAGATTGAGCCTTCGGCTGGAAGTGCTTCCTGACAGGTGGTTCACCACAAAGCAACATTACAATTACCTAACACACTGTTTGATTTGTGTAAACCTCATTACTACTCACATTATTTAATGAACTATGAGCATTCCTTCACCTCCCTGCAGATTGCAGTGCTCCATTTCCATTTTAATTCAGGAAAGAAGATTGCATGGTCTAAACCTATTTGCTTTTAAGGCAAATATTGCCTTGAACTCAAAATTCTTAATTTGAATGTAAGTTTTAAAATGTGTGCCTAAAACTACTCTGTGAAACAGGCAGGCTAAATTTTGTTCAAAATATTAATAATATTATTAAGTTTTAACATTTTGGGTTATATTTCCCCATGAATAAAAGAGAAAAACTGATTTTTCCCAATATGTAAGAATGTGCGTGTTCAGCATGTGTTCCCATGGGTAGTGAGATAGAAAATTGAAGCAATTATCCAGATAATTCAAGCCTCAAACTGCAAAATTGACTCAATTCTTAAGTTTTCTTTTATGGGTCTGCATGGTCGGAGAGTTCATTTCAATGAAACCCAATATTGTATTTTCTTTTAAAGAAAAGTCTAAATTTCTTTATATCTACCTTAGTCTAATAGTTCATGTTTTAATATCTCATGAATTTTCTGTTCTGAAAACAAGGAAAAAAAAACCTTATTTACAGTTTCCCAGAGAAGTTATTTTTGAGTAAAATAACGTGATAAAATAGATAGAACTTTCTAGAGTTTATCTATTAAAATTGTTTTTCTTGCTTGCCCATATGTGCCTAGTGTTGTTATATCTTATAATAAAGAGATTCATAACTTTTATTCCTGGAGCTATAACTTCAGTCAGTTTTCAAGTCGAACAAAATTTGACCTCAACCTACCTTCCAGCTCTTTATCACTAATTATCCACTTCCAGAAGCTTCCATTCCTATCAGATGGTTTATTTAATATCCCTAGACACCCCCTCTACTCTAGCAATATCCTCCTAGAGGCATCCTTTATTCTTTTCTTCCCCTGTTCACGCATCATAAGTAAGCAGTGGAGGCCAGTTCTGCCTGACTTCAAAGTTTTACCCTTCCACATTCTCTATCTAGTCTTTCAGATCTAGCAAAAAGACTCCTTATCAGTCTTGATGACCTAATCATGCTGCAATTACCAACAACACCCCTAATCTGTGACTAAACAATACAAAAGTTGCTCACTTGTGGTTCATTTCCAATGTCAGAATCTAGAAGATCTGCTCAATGTAAACACTGAGGAACTCAGTCAAATGGAAACTTCTTCCAAACATGCCTTTTCATTATCACAAGAATAGGATTCCTATCCTTTGAATATTGCCTGGGTTTAGTGACTTGCTTGGTACATAGAATAATTATTATCTGAACCTCTTGATTTCCCAGATCCTTGAAATCTTTAATACATGTGATTTAGCAACTTAATCCATTATAATAGCTCAGTATTCCTAATATTATGTACTTTCCTGTTGCTAATATAATTATCCTAGGGATGCTTGCATTTGAATAAATGACAAATGCTTTGAATACATATATGTTTCTAATTCTGCAATGTTATTCATTTGCAAAACCAGCATAATAGATGGATTAAGCAAAAAGCTTGTTTGTTTTTGTTTTTCTCTTGCTTTATTTTAAGAAGTTCTAAGAAGCTATTCTGAATATTTATATCACTGTCCCCTCTGACTTGTGATCCCACATTGTTTTCCTTTTCAATTTTCCTAGCTTCATCATCACTATTGGATCTTGTTTTGAATAAAACTTCTGTATACAGTGTCAAATATTTCTTATGTTGCATACTACTTAAATTCACTTTAGGATGGGGTCACATCTGATATTTCTTTACACTAAGCACAATTTCAGGTCAATAGTACATTCATATTATAAATTTGAATAAAAATAATAATGATAGAGGTAGTTTTAGGAATATAGTTCTAGCTACACTTCATGTTCTTTAAAATAACATTGGCACGGGGCACCTGGGTGGCTCAGTGGGTTAAAGCCTCTGCCTTGGGCTCAGGTCGTGGTCCTGGGTGCCTTCGGCTCAGGTCGTGGTCCCGGGGTCCTGGGATCGAGCCCTGCATTGGGCTTTCTGCTCAGCGGGAAGCCTGCTTCCTCCTCTCTCTGTCTGCCTCTCTGTCTACTTGTGATCTCTGTCTGTCAGATAAATAAATAAAATCTTAAAAAAAAAAAAAAAAACTTTTAAAAAAAAAAAAAAAAGAGCCACAGTAATCATCCAGGAGGAAATAAAAAAACATAAGAATATAAGCAAATAGTAAAAGTATATATATTTTTTCTGAATGAGGTATATTAATATGAAGAAAATATATAGTAAATAACTGTGAATCTTTTATTAGACTGAAAGAAGAAATAATGTGGATGTAGAAGAGATTATTCTAATATTTAATTCTATTACACTGTAGATGGGGAATTTAAAAAAATACTGGTGTTAGGAACCCATAAAAGATGTAGAAAAATAATCAATACTAACAAGAAGGTCTCAGTTTATTAGATTTTCTTATAATTTTTAAGGATTAAAAAAGTATATTAAAATGGTGTAGTGAAAAGAATGATTTTTAGAATATGCTGTTGGCAATTATAGTCAACTCACTGTTTTATACTTACAAATATATAATTATGATTAATATTAAAAGTTGTTTTCTTGAGGTAGCTCATTAAGCTTAATTAAAAAAAGATTAAATTACATTTTCTATCATGGTCAGAAAGTTAATAACATACACATGTTTTCAACAATTTTTTAAATAAATGACTTTACACTAGCCAATACAGTCTCACTAACTTATAAATTCAAAGATTTGAACCTAAAGGAAAAAAGTCAATATAGCTCAAGACAATATAAGACGTAAAGAATGTGGAAATTATTTACCTGGGATATTTAAAATAAATTCTAAAATACAAGTTAACATTAATTTTGAACTCCTCTTAAATTATAACACTTTATAATATTTAAAATCTGAGATGTAGACAGTAACATTGTATGAGAAGATTTGCACCGCCTTACAAAATATGATGGCTGTATAACATTCCTCCCTTCAAAAGGTGAAACCTGTTTCCTTTTGAATGTGGGTCAGATTTAGTGACTAGTATTTAATGAACAGAGTATGTAAGAAGCCATGTGAATTAATTTAGGGTTAATTCATAATATGTATAGCTTTTACTTGGCTCTAGTTTTCTGAGGGATGGCTGTCATGTCATGAAGAAATTCAAGCAGTCTATGGAGATCCATGTTGCAAGGAAACGACATCTCCCATCAACAATCAACACCCAATTTCTCAGCCATGTCAATGAGCCACCTGGGTAGAAAGCCTCTGATATCAGTCAAGCTTCCAGATGACTGTAGCTCTTGTCTATATGTAGACTGTTGTTTCATGAGAGGTTTTGTACCGGAACCCCTCAGCAAAGTCCTCCTGAATTCCTGACCCATGAAAACTATAAGGAGCTAGATATAGATATACAGATAAAAAAATATATAGACATATAGATGTATAGATATATAGATTTTTTTTTATTCTTGTTTAGTTGGCAGTATGTTGGTAAATGTTCAATAGCCAATCCTTGAGGGAAAGAAAAATCCCTAACTTGTAACATTTGCTAATCTTTGTTGTGTAAATATTCCCAGCATGGGTCATTTTTAAGCTACTAATGAAGGTGACATCACTTGAACACAGACTTTGGAAGAAATGCTCAGAAACACACAGTCATATAACACTGCTACCACTTAGACACTATAAACATAAACTTGACAGAGAAAATAGTAAAAATTAAGTTCAAAAATTAGGAAGTGTTTTGAGTATATATTTTCTTTGTTTTTAATGTACTTTACCTAATTATAAATGTATGTAATTTAATTTTAATAATGACTTTGTTTAACAAGAAGTTCAGGAAATCCATAAAATTTAACAAATGTAATATTCCTTCATCTTAAAACAGGACATATAATATATTGTTTTCTGTGAGAATTGATAATTGAATATTACATATTTTTAGGGCTAACTGACTGCATCCTACAGCTTTTGATTTGTAATCCAATTATATCACATTATAACTATGGTATCAGTTGGCACCTAATGAGTATTTTTGATGAATTATTTCATACTGAGTAGTTATAATTAACATTAAACATTATTGCTACTGAAGTACTTAAAAATGAACTCATCAATTAATATTTATAGTTCAAATGATTTTGAATATAACTTTGATGCATTACAATTAAGGAACAAAAAATAGGCTTTCTTGCCTTGGTGACAATTAATATGAATTTCTTTAATAATCATGGGATCCCATTCCAAGAATAACAATGAATAAAAAGAAGAGTATTATTTGTGTAGTATTATAATACATTTTTTGGATGATTATGTCTAGTTTGCCTTTTTAATGTGATGATAATAACTGCTTTATTTTATTTTCTTGTATAGTTCTAATCAGCAAATTGGGAAATTAACAGTGCATTTAAAAATTCATATAAATCACTAACTCTTTCTGATGTTATCATCCAAAGATGTAGCACTATACAACATTGTAATTGAGAGCTTTCATTTCAAAGCTGGGCGAAATATGTGGAATTAGATATATTTTGTTCCTCCATTTTAGTCATTTAAGATATTACATGTCATGACATAAGTACCTTAAACTTTCTTTTTTGAAAAAGAGTCAGCCTAGACTTAAAAATGTTAGAGAAAGACATATTACAGCCACTTTCTATTATACACGAGGAAGCTGAGACACCATACACCTGTGGTATGCTAAAAAATGGGTCCCAAATTTATTGCGTCCTAATTTCCAGAACCTGTAAATATATTATCTTACACAACAAAAGGGATTTTTCAGATACAATAATTTAAGGATTTGAAATGACAAGATTATTCTGGATTACTTGGGTGCACCCAAGTCAGAGTTAGAGAAGGCAAGATGGCTCTGGAAGTAGAGGGAGAAAAAGAGATTTGAGGACAGAAGTTCTCAGAGAGAGAGATTTGAAGATGTTACTGATGGACTCAAACACAGAGGAGGGGACAAGCCAAGGAATGCAGATGGCCTCTGTAAATTGGCAAAGGCAAGAAAACTGACTCAGCTTTAGAGTATCTAGGAGGAATGCAGGCCCGAGGACACCTTAATTTTAGGACTCCAAACATCTTGAACAGTAAGAGAATAACTGTATGTTGCATTAAGTCACAAAATTTGTGGTGATTTGTTATAGCAGCATCAAGAAATAATACATTATCTATATTATTTTTCAACTACCCTATGTATAGATACTGCTATATGAGAATCTTCCCCAATGGATGTTTTTATTCTGTATTATTCCTTTGCTTTCCAGAACTCCACCCCCAATCCTAAAAGTGATTTTAACACGTATCAAAAGATCGCTATGTCCAGAAATCAAATTATTAGCTACATCACACATAAAAATCAGCAGATGAAATCCTAAAAAGGGGGGGGGGGAAGTAGAACATGGAATTAAAGACTTTATAGGGGATTATTTTACTTTGAAAGGAGGCAGACTAATTTATCTGAAATACAAATATAGAAATATATATGAAGTCATGAGTAAGAATTCTAGTGACTAAGTTAAGAAAGCAAAGTCTTTCAAAATCAGCTACTTATGTAGGGTTATATCCTGACAAATCCACCATAAATTGAAAATATCATATGTTAAAAGTGCATTTAATGCACCTAACCTACAAAATATCATTGCTTAGCTTAGCCTACCTAAATCAGGTTCAGAACACTTACATTACCCTATAGTTGGACAAAATAATTAAACACAAAGCCTATTTCATAATTAAGTGTTGAAAATCTTACATAATATATCAAATATTGTACTGAAAGCGAAAAACAGAATGGTTTATGGGTACAGAGTGTGTAGGTCATTTTCCCTTGTGATTACATGGTTGCCAGAGAGCTGGACATTGCTACCGCTGCCTGGCATTGCAAGAGAGAGAGAAAATTTAGTGATTCATCACTTATATACAACAGTGCTCATCATAAATACCTTCCTTAATTCTCATCAACCACTTAACCCATCCCCTCACCCACCTCCCTTCCAGCAGCCCTCATTTGTTCTCTATAGTTTAGAGTCTGTTTTATGGTTTGCCTATCTCTTTTTCTTCCCCCCATGTTCATCCATTTCATTTCTTAAATTCCACATATGAGTGAAATCATAATGCTATTTGTATCTCTCACTGACTTATTTCACTTAGCATAATGCACTCTAGCTCCATCCATGTTGTTGCAAATGGAAAGATTTCATTCCTTTTGATAGCTGAGTAATATTCCATTGCATATATAAACCACAACTTTATCCATTCATCAGTCAATGGATATTGGGCTCTTTCCATAATTTGGCTATTGTTGATGATGCTGTAATGAAAATTGGGGTACATGTACCCTTTCAAATCAGTATTTTTGTATCCTTTGGGTGAATACGTAGTATTATAATTGCTAAATCATAGAGTAGTTCTATTTTTTGACTCTTTTAGGATTTTAAGTTCCAATTATCTTTTGAAAATCCATATTCTACTATCGTTTTTCCCCCATTTTCCTCTATTTTCTTAGAAAAAAAATTGTTTTTGTTTATTCAGTTGAGAGAGATGCAGAGACAGAGAGAACACAAGCAGGGGGAGAGGCAGAAGGAGAGGGAGTAACAGACTCCCTACTGAGCTGGTCGCCCGACATGGGGCTAAATCCCAGGACCTGGAGATCATGACCCCAACCCAAGGCAGATGCTTAATCTGAGATACCCCGGTGCCCCTCCTCTATTTTCTTTAATAAATTTATTGTAGATACTTCTAAGATTTTATCTGCTAATTCCAACTGGATCACCTATGTATTCTACATGTATTCCTGGTTTTTCTTTTGTTTACTAGCAACAGTTTTGTCTCTTCACATACCTCACCATTTTTTATTGTTATTATATGTTAAAAATTGTGTGTGAAAAAATTCAGATGATCTTATCTTACAAAAGACATGGATCACTTTTTAGCTTATTAGGTAATGTAATCAGAAGTTGAGCTGGATTGGGATAGCTTGCAGTTTTGTAAAATTCATTAAGTCAATCTTAATTTCATCCTTGTTCTTAAGGCATGATCCTCTCCATATAAAGAAAAGTATTGTGCTTTAAGGCAAATATTCTTCCTAATGGGTCTTTTTTTTTTCTTCTTCAGAGCACTATAAGATGTACATCTACTTTGTCTTTTATAAATTTCATTGTAGTTCCCCAGTCTCCTGCACAGCTTCAAAGCTCAACAAATGTCCAAAGGAGAAAAACTATGAATTTTCTTTCTTTCCAGTTTCTAACTATTCTTGTCAGCCTCACATTACCACTGAATTATAGGTTGATTTCTTTCTCCTAACAGATGTTTTCTTTCTGGAAAAATCCCAATCTTCAGCCTGCTCTAAGAATTAAGGAACTCCCAGAAGAGAGCATCAGCTTCTTTTGGAAAAGTTCTCTTCTGTCTAAAATAATTTGCTTGTCATATATATATATTTTATTTGAGGGAGAGAGAGAGAATAAGAGAGAGAGCATGAAGTGGGGAAGGTCAGAGGGAGAAGCAGACTCCCTGCTGAGCAGGGAGCCCAATGCTGGACTGGATCTGGGACTCCAGGATCATGACCTGAGTCAAAAGCATCCCCTAAACCAACTGAGCCACCCAGGTGCCCCTAAAATATTTGCTTATCTAATCCTCATGGCATTACAACTCTCTGATACCATTACAATATTATCTTGTAATTTGTGTGGACTTTTTGGGTTGACTTATATGAAATGTCCAATTTTTTTTAGGTAAAGAACAAATTGCTACAAGAGCCTTAGCCAGGCATGACCTATCATGTTTGTTCATAAGTAGAAACTTGTCATAAAAAATAGTTTATAATATATATTTAGTGAATTTTCTGACTGCAAAACAATATTCATGTGTCAAAGCCAATAAAATGATTAATTTATTTACACAACAAATAGTTAATATATGCCTTTTATTATTTCAGACTTACTGTTACATGTTGAATATATAATAATTGGCAAAAGGGACTTGGTTCCTACTTTGATGAGCTTAAAACTTTAATCAGGGAGACAACTTTGTCTACACATTCACACCAATAGATAATTTAAAAATGCATTTTGAGGAAAAATTCTGTTCATCTTTGAAAATATTTATAAAATAAACCATATCTATCTTGAGGATTTTAGAGAAGTTTTCTATAAGGAAGTGGCTTTTAACTTCAGGGCTGAAGAGTGAATGAAGTAAGAAAAAGCTAAGATTTAACATGTAGATAAATGTAGATTAAAAAATGGAAGTACATTTATGAAAAATGAGGGCACCTAAGTGGAATAATGATGTATAATCCTACAACAAAATAGGACACATAAGGTTATGGGTACCTTGAGTACCTTGAGTCATTTAATCAGGCTTTGGTGGGCCAGAGTATATTCCCATAGAACTTTCCATCTAAGCTCACACAGGAGAGGTAAGTTGATGTCAGCCATGAAAAGATAGCAAAAATGTGTATTTTAGTTAGAGGACTTACAGAGAAAAATGTGACAGTCCTCTAAGATGTTTGGAAATAAATTGACAAAGATAATAGGTAGCTATTCAAGGATTTTCATCAGGGAGCTGACACAATCTGTTTAGTGTTTTACAGAGAGGACTCTACTCAATATGGTGAAAGATTTGGAGAGAAAAGTCTATGATCATAAAGAGGTGCCTATTCCAGGAATGGAAGTGAATAATCAAAATTGCAGAGAATATTGTGAATAATGGCTACTCTGGAGAATTTTAGAGGATGATGAGTCATCCCCTAAATTTGGGAATTAAGATAGAAGGGAGAGAATATAGGAAGTAAGGGTGGAAACCAGTAAGCTTGTCATCTGAAGGAAGATAGATTGGAATTTGATAATGATGAAGTCAATTTTTAATGAGAGTGAAACTCAAAACACCGCCTATATATACAGTTGGTTGCAACTGTGTTGAAATAAAAGTCATTAGTATTTTGAAGAGTAAAGTAACTTAGAGGTTAAGATATATAAGATTAATCGAAGTGGATGTTGACATCACTCAAGTGGATAGGATTCAGAAAGCTGTACTAAAGGACTGACATTGAGAAATTTTAGAAGGTACAAAATTTTTAATATCAGATGAATGTGCTGAAGATGGGAGGGGTCCCTGAATTATCCTTCAGTCAGAAGATGAGATCAGACATCACTTTTACCATGTTAATTCCATTTCTAGTTATTCATATTTTGTTTTTTTATTTTATATGTAAATGCTGTAATTTTTTTTTAGATAGCAGTATAAAGACAGAAAATGTGCTAGACATTAAAGTAAATTACAAGAGCACAAAACTGTAATTCATTTGGAAAAAGAATTAACTGTACTGCAATGTGATATTAACTTTTTTAAAAAAATATTTTATTTATTTATTTGACAGACAGAGATCACAAGTAGGCAGAGAGGCAGGCAGAGAGAGAATGTGATATTAACTTAAGGAGTAAATTAACTTACCTAAATATAACAAATTACTTTTGTGAAACAGATTTCAATATAGCCATGAAGGAAAGAATAAGACTCTTTCATTTTACCTAGGGAAAGTAAATGAATGGATATCAGCACTGACAGAAATATTCCTTCCTATGCTTATAAGATAGTTTTACTAAAGAAATCAGGAAAGGGAGCCTGGGTGGCTCAGTGGGTTAAAGCCTCTGCCTTTGGCTCAGGTCATGATCCCAGGGTCTTGGGATCGAGCCCCAACATCGGGCTCTCTGGTCAGCAGGGAGCCTGCTTCCTCTCTCTCTCTGCCTGCCTCTCTGCCTACTTGTGATCTCTGTCTGTCAAATAAATAAATAAAATCTTAAAAAAAAAAAAAGAAATCAGGAAAGTTGTTGGTTTTCGTTCAATGCTGCTACATTCAAGAAACGTGGACTTTGAAAATGGCATGGTAAAGCAGAGAATGGTATATAGTGCAATCCTGAAAATATTTAAAATCAGTTTTAACCCATAGGTGCATATTAAAGCAAGATAAATTATTATAGTTATTTTATCTTTGTTTAAGATTCACATAAAAATTTTCACATAAAAAAAATTCTTGGGGAAAAAAAGAACATTCTTTTGTATGTCTGAAAGTAAAAGCTGAAAAGATTTGCTACTTTTTGTTTCCTTGGTCTTGTGCAAATCATATTCAGATACACAACCCAAGGAAAAATATTCCGGAGGGTGCAGGAGGCTAAAGAAACAGTGACATCTACAGCAGTGGTAGTTAACATAACATTTATAAGTGATATCCATCACAAACCAAAAACATCCAATTCATCTTCAGTTTGGAGAGCAGGAGCCCAGCTGCCACTTATGTGTGTGCATGCTATCTAAATGATGAGAGAAGAATCATTCAAATCCTCTTTACTGTAATGAGAATGGAGAAACCTGCCATAGCCCACACAGGAAAAAAAATATGATTATCTCATATTCAAATGATGTATAAAATGTAGATTGTGTAAGGCTGTTTCTCTTGTGAGGACATGAAGGAAATTTCTGCACGTAGAAAATAATTTTGGAGTATTAAGTCACAAAACAAATCAGAACGTGGGGGCTATTTATTTATTTATGAGCAGAGAATATACATCAGAAAAGGGAAAGATAGACATGTTCTCTGAAGGCTTGTTTCCCCACCAGTAATTTTCCATGTCATTTCCTATACATGACTCATGCAGTTCCATCTCCGTCTTGCCCATGTCATTCATTACTTTCTGTCTCCCTGCAGAATATCTATCTACTTTCCCCAAATCTGATTATTTCCTGATTATCTTCAAGAGCTAGGTTCATGGTTGCCTTTTTCAAAAAAGCATCTCTGCTTTCATGTTTTGGATCCAGACTAGGTTTAAACTGATATTAGCAACTAGTAGTAATAGTTGTTGAACTTATGCTAAACAGACTGAGAAAGACTGGCCATATAGAATATAACTCAGGTCAGGCCAGACATGAAACACTTCAAAATCCAAGGTATTCAAAAGAAGAAAGGCAAAGTTCAAAGGCAGAAAAATGTAACAAAGGCTACACAAAGTCTCTGGTCTACTGAGTCAGACATGGCAAAAGGCTTACTT
Organism: Mellivora capensis; assembly: GCA_004024625.1. Lineage (NCBI taxonomy): Eukaryota > Metazoa > Chordata > Mammalia > Carnivora > Mustelidae > Mellivora > Mellivora capensis. The sequence continues at coordinate 24,407 of PISX010017658.1, read as the reverse complement.
TGGCCTGCTCTGTGAAAGAACTGTTGAAATTGGCAAGCTCTCACCTTACACTAAAGAACTCTATTCTCTGTTTTCAACCAATGCTTCAGAAACTTTGTTCATTGATCTGTAAATAAGCTTTCACTGGTTTACAAGAGAAAAAAAATTGTGAAAATTGTTCATTAATGTGACTAATTCTTTATAAGGCAACCTTTATTCAAGTTAAAAGCCCGTCCTGTTACCCTCTAGATGAAATTCTCTTTTTTGATAACAAGGTATCAAATAATTTAGTAACCAAAAAAATCTCAATTCTCAGCAGATTTTTAAGCCTCATTCTTTCACTTTTAACTTAAAAAACATTATTAAGCCTTACCATATTCCTCACACTATCCTAGGCCCTAGGATGTATGTGAAAAAGCCAGACAAGTTTCCTTCTCTAATTGAGCTTAAATTCTACTTCAGGGACATACATAGACAATAACAAATAAGCTGATTAATCAGTGTATACATACATAACTAAAAAATACAATATATGGTATGCATAAAATCAAAATGTAATTATGTAATGATCACTGAGTAGGCATTTATATTTGAATGTTCATGGAAAGTCTCTAAGCGGTAACATCTAAACTAAATCTGATTAACAAGTAAGAAGCCAGTTAACAAAAGCCTCTTTCAGGAAGCTGGAAGAACAGCTGGAAGAAAGCCCAAAGGCGTATTCTAAAGGGTGACTGATGCCCCCTGGAGTTGTGGAGTGCAGCAGGGCTGACTGGAAAACAGAAGGTTGATTTGCTGAAAAAATATTAGGCAAGACTAAGAAAAAGGAAGGTTATGGTCAGAAAGATAGTGAAGATTAAGAAATCAGTTCCAAAACAAGAATGCCCCTCAAATTTAATCTCTCATTCCATAATAGCTCATATCTGTTGGTCACTTGATATTCTCAATGAATGCCTTAACTCATTTAATTCTCACAGTAAGAATTTAACATATTTACTTTTTAAACCTCAGTTTTGTAGAGGCAAAACTGAGGCACAGTAATTTGTACCTCATTACACAGGTAATAGGTGAGAAACAATGTTTAAGTGCATCCAATCTAACTCTAAACTTAAAATAGGACATTAGACTTAATATGTTGCTGGCATATACTTCATGACTATGCCATAAAAAGATAAATGCTCTTAACATATGAAATCTAAATTCTATTTGAAGATAATGCATTTGTTTAAAAATACTATACAGTTGACTTAAGGATAGACTGTGGACTCTGAGAAACAAACAGGGTTTGGGAGGGGAGGGGTGGGGGGATGGGTGAGCCTGGTGGTGGGTATTATGGAGGGCATGTATTGCATGGAGCACTGGGTGTGTTGCATAAACAATGAATTTTGGAACACTGAAAAGAAATAAAATAAAGTAAAATAGAAAAAGAAAAAAGAAAAAAAATACTATAAAGTTGACTTAAGGATTAAAATTTATTTATTACCTCCTGGGTAGCTCAGTTGTTAAGCATCTGCCTTTGGCTTGGGTCATGATCCTGGGGTCCTGGGTTTGAGCCCCACATCGGGGTCCTTGCTTCTCCCTCTTCTACTCCCCTTTCTTGTGTTCTCTCTCCCTCTCTGTCAAATAAATAAACAAAAGGAAAATAAAATAAAATCTGTTTACTAATGTTTGTGCTATGGACTAGAATTTCATGTAACACTCACCACATTGTCTGTTGTTTTTTTTTCTTTAAGATTTTATTTTATTTATTTGACAGAGATCACAAGTAGGCAGAGAAGCAGGCAGAGAGAAGGGGGGAAGCACACTCCCCTCAGAGAGCCCGATGTGGGGCCCGATCCCAGGACCCTGAGATCATGACCTGAGCCTAAGGCAGAGGCCACATTGTCTGTTTTGACAAAGATGTGCATCAGCATCATTTTATAGCACTAGTTCTCAACCAGGACAATTTTGTCCTCCCAAAGGACATTTGTTAAAAAAAAAAAAAAAAAAAAGGAGATAATTTTGGTTGTCACAACTGGAAGGGGTGGGGACAGCTACTGGCATCGGATGGGTAGACACCAGAGATGCTGTTCAACATCCCACAATACAGAGGATGGATCCCATAATAATCATCTGGCCCAAAATATCAATGCTGCCAAGCTTGCACCTCTGCTTTATAGATATGAATGTGGAAAATAAGATATTGTGTGGCAGTTAATCTCTTCTTAGAAATCCAGACAGTGCCTACACCATAAGCACCATAAGCAAAGCTTGTGATAAATGTTTTTCCATCTCTCCCTTCCTTCACTCCCTCCTTCCCTCTCTCTCCCACTTATTTATTTATTTACTTACTTATTTACTTATTTCTGGTTGCCTAGTGTCTGAACATCTTTTTCTTTGTTTGGGGAAATACCCACATTTTGATTTACAGTGAAAAGCCGAGAGAGCTTCCAATTATAGGAGCTTAAAAATGTCATCTATTGGATTTTCCTTGCAACTAGTACATAGTCATGTGGCATGAGCTCAACAAAACAATCAAATGACCCACCCAGACCTTGAATTAGGAGTTGGTGATGCAATCAAGGGGGATGGCCAAAATCTACCTCTGGCAACAGCCCCTGGAAGGCCAACTTCCTGGAGCAACAGAGCAGCAGTGCTAGGACTGGATGTGTTGGCAATTCAAGCTGCTCTTTGGTGCTTGGCAACTCCAAGGTTTTCATCTCTAAATCTGCTTCACGGTGTGATTTGGGAAGTTGTTCCTGGATGCACAACCTGATACTGTGGCCCATCCGGCAATTATGAGAGTTTCCCAGTATCCTCTAATAAATTTTGTTCCATTTTATTCAGCCAGCATGGGCCTCAGTGGATTTCAAACAAACAAAACTCTGATTAGGAGCTACTATGGGTATCTTGATATTTCTATCTTATGGCTCTATCTTGAGAAGATAGACAACAGTGCATATATTCAATTTGGTTTTCCCTTTAACTTTTTATTATAATTATATATTCTATATAATTATATATATAACAAAAATTATGAAATAGGGATAAAATTTTTTTTAAAGATTTTATTTATTTGTTTGATAGACAGAAATCACAAGTAGGCAGAGAGAGAGGGAGGAAGCAGGCTCCCTGCTGAGCAGAGAGCCTGATGCAGGGCTCGATCCCAGGACTGGGATCATGACCTGAGCCAAAGGCAGAGGCTTTAACCCACTGAGCCACCCAGGCGCCCCAGGATAAAATGTTTTTTAAAAGTAGCAAATCAAACTCAGGTAACATCACTGAGCCTGTGAAATTTAAAAAAAAAAAAGACAAAAAAAACCCCTACCAGGAAATGATGTGTTCTTCATTTGTTATACACACATTTGCCTTATCTCTTTCCACACAGAGGCAACCACTACACTGATATATATAATATTTACATATATTTGTGTGTATATATCAGAATATATTTACATATACAATAACATATTTACATATTCCGATTTACATATTCTTATTCTTAGTATATCTGAAAGACATATTAATAACTTTTGAAAGTTAACAGAGAAGTAAATCTTCCTATCATTAATAATAAAAATGGAGTTGGATATTATAATTATGTTCAGTTTTGAAAACCATTTTTGTGTTAAAATGCAGATGCTTAAATACAATCCAGAAATTATAAATTTGAATCTTTGTTATTCAGAACTGGCATTTTATTTTTCTTTTCAATATTTTGTTTCTTTTCTTTTAGAGAAAGAGAGAGTCTGTGCCTGACTGGAGGTGGGGGCAGAGGGAGATTGAGAGAGAGAATCTCAGACAGACTCCATGCTGAGCCAGAACCCAATATAGGACTCCATCTCTCAATCCCAAGATCATGACCTGAGCTCAAACTAAGAGTCACCACTCAACTGACTAAGCCATCCAGAAGCCCAGGGAACTGGCGTTTTAAACAGGTCTTTTCCAGTGTAGTACTTTTAGTATCTCTCCCCCATCCCCCGCTTCTGTCTTTTTGCCACATTCCTTTGAGGCATCTTTTTTTTTCTTTTTTTTTTTTTAAGATTTTATTTACTTATTTGACACAGTGAAAGAGATCGCAAATAGGCAGAGAGGCAGCCAAAGAGAGAGTGACAAGCAGGCTTCCTGCTGAGCAGAAAGCCTAATGTGGGGCTCAATCCCAAAACCTTGAGATCATGACATGAGCCAAAGCTTAACCCAGGCACCCCTCTGAGGCATATTTATACATGTTTAAGGTTTTCCCAAATTATGAAAGGATCCCATAAATTTTCTTTTTTTTAACATCCAAGATTCTCAAGAAAAATTTGTGTACATTTTTTTTCCTCATCACTCACATTAATTACTCACCATAAAAGAACCTGCCCTCATTTCTCCCAACTCCACTGAAACTGCTCTTCCCAAATAACTCCTAGTTATAAAATCCAAAATCCTTTTTTAAGTTTTCTACTTCCTACAGCCATTTTTAGAAAGTTTGTTCTTTTTCATATTGCATTTTTTTCTTTCTCTAAACAGTTTCCTATTTTTTTAACCAATTTATTGGGTATTTTTTTCATATTCAGTTGTACGAGTTCTTTATATATTTTGGATATTAATCCCTTATTGGATATATGTTTTGCAAATGTTTTCCTCCATCCCATAGGCTGCCTTTTCATTTTGTTGATTGTTTCTTTTGCTGTGCAGAAACTTGTTTAAATATGATATAGTCTTGTTTACTTATGTTTGCCTTTGTTGTCTTTGCTTTTGTTCTCAAATCTAAAGTATTATTGCCAAGACCAATGTCAATGAGTTTTTCCCCTATTTTCTTCCAGATGTTTTAGCATCTCAGAATTTACATTTAAGTCTTTAATGCATTTTGAGTTGACTTCTGTGTATGGTGTAAGATGGGGTCCTTTTCATTCTTTTGAATGTGAATATCCAGATTTTCTAGCACCATTTACTGAAGACACTATCCTTATTGTGTATTCTGTGTGCCTTTGTCAAAAATTAATTGATCATATATTTGTGGATTTATTTCTGGACTCTTTATTCTGTTCCATTGGTCTTAGTATTTTTTTTTTATGTCAGTACTATATTTTTTTAATGACTTTGGTTTTGTAATATAGTTTAAAATCTGGAACTGTGGTGCCTCCAGCTTTGCTCTTTTTGCTCAAGATTCCTTTGGCTGCTTTGCATCCTTTGTGTCTCCATTCAAATTCTAGGATTGTTTTCTCTATTTTAATGAAAAATGCCATTGGGATTTTGCTAAAGATGTGTTGAGTCTGTATATTGAGCTGGGTACTATGGATATTTATTGTAAGAGTAATTCTTCTAATCTATAAATATAGAGTATCTTTCTTTTTTCTCTTCCAATTTCTTTCATTAGTGGTTTATAATTTTCAGTGTATGAATCTTTCACCTCCTTGGTTAAGTTTATTTCTAAGAATTTTATTATTTTTAATGCTATGGTAAATGTGATTATTTTCTTAATTTCTCTTTCTGGTAATTAAGTTGTATAGAGACTCAATTTATTTTTGTATATTGATTTTATATTCTGCAACTTTACTGAATTCGTTTATTAGTTCCAGCAGTTTTTGGCGGTCTTTAGGGTTTCCTATATATAAGATCATGTTTTATATATAGTCACATCTCTGCAAACAAAGACAATTTTACTTCTTCTTTCCTGATTTGGATACATTCTATTTCTTTTCCTTGCCTAATTACTTGTCTATTTTATCTCAGTAAAGTTTGGGGAAGAAGTATATCTCTCTACCTTACTTCACTATTCATCCTTATACATCACCTATGTACTAACTCCTGTCATGCTTATACCACCATCATGATAACTTTATTCCTGAGATTTATTTGCCTAATAAATAATTTCATTCTAATGACTAATAAACGTTTCAAGCTCAGCATGTCTGAAATTGAAATATTTTTTCACACCTAAGTCAATACTTACTTTTATTTTTTCGGCCCTTATTTCAAGGCACCAACTTCTACCTATTTATCATAATAATAATGTTAGGAATAAGTCCCATGTCCACTTTCCCTCATCTTTTAATTTTCAGTGTTCACGCTCTCAATTTGATCTAAATTCTATCTGTCCCACCTATTTTAACTGCCAACACTATAGTTCAGGCCATCATTAAGTACCTCTGGAACCTACACTTGTTCAGACTTTCATATAAAATAAATGTTTTTTTTTCAATCTTTTTAAGTTAATTTAAAACTATTGAAAACCCTCTTCTGTGTAGAAAGAGTGATTCTAAAGTATAAGATAACATTAATATTTTAAAATAAATCCAAACAATAGGTAATTTTTTCAGGTATCCAAATTGCTGGGTGTGACAGATAGTTTACCTCGAACTAAATTTTATCTAACAGAATCAATTACTGAGGGTATCTCCTGTTATTATTTCCCTTCTCTTAATGTTCAACTGAAATGCATCTTTAAACTTTACTGCATTTTAAAATAATTTGTAGTCCATACTTCTTATTTCAAAGGCAGATGATTAGAATGTAAACCATATTAAATGTCTTCATTATTTGTTCTCTTATTAGTACCATGACTGTTTTTATCCGAAGTCTGAACAGAAAACAAACACACAAACATGTTGCTTGTACCCGATTATATTGTTCAAAATTGAATGAAGAAATTATAAAATGGAGGAAAATAAAAATTAGCCATGTAAACATTAAAATAACTGTAGTTGCCAGAAACATTTTCAAAAATCAGTTTCTCCATATCACCCCACATCTCCTTTTTGATTTGGGAATAATATTTTTATAATATTGGAAATGTTCACAGAGCTAGCATACTGCAGCTGCAACTACCATTCACATTTTCACACTGATTATACTCACTAATTACAACTGGGATGTAAAAACAGATTTCATATTAAGCTATGTTAAAATGGAAGAAATTAAAATGGAGCTATTTTTTGGAAGTATTATATTCTTTGGGAAACTGCAGATTTTCGGGCTGCATTAGCCAATTAAAAACACCAGGCTAGTTCTTGAATAAAGCATTAAAGCAAAAGGTTACTTTCACACTTGAGTAGTATATGTCAAAACAGACATTTTGCCTGGTGACCACCCTTGTGACAAATTAAATGAAATGCTAGGCTATACAATAAAAGATGACTATTTGTACAGTTCCATATTAAATAATGCATTTTGAGAAGCCTCTTCTGTCTCCTTGGGAGGCTGTCTAATCTCAGCTCGGTCTGCATTTCAGCAATACATATTTCACTTATTTATCCTTGTATATTCATCAGGCATTTGTGTTTCTAGTGCAAGTGTTCTCTCCATGACTAACTTTATCCTTTTAGGAATGAGCTTGCTGTAGTGTGACATATACAACACCATGTAATTTAAAAATCTAATATATTTCTATATAAAGTGTGGATTCAATATTCCTTCCTCAGGACACAGTATTGTTTACAAATGAAGGAAGACAAATCGCCCTGGCATTAAGTTCTGAAACCATATGCTGGGTAAAAGTAATTTGTTTGCTCCGAAAGTAATTCTGGACCTGATAGGCTGATTGGATAAAGGTTTAGCAATGAACAAATGTGATGAACAAATGTGAACTAGAATGATTCGATCAGGCTTTTGCACTTGCCTTTTTTTCTGTGTTGGTAACAGACTGGGCAAACATGTTTCTCCATGCCTTTGCTCATACTGTTCTATACCTAGAATGCCTACCTTTCTAATTCCCAGTCTCAACTGAATCCACTTTTTAAAGCCTAAGTCAAGATCCATGTCTTTGTTGAAGTCTTCTCTGCTACACCAGCAAATAAAGAAGCTTAATTTCTTTTGAGCCTTCCATGCACCTTTTTCCTTCTACGCAGTTAATTCCATGATATTTAGGAAAGATCACACACATTTGTAGTTAGATAACAGTCGGAATTTTCTTTCTTTCTTAGTTGCTAACACCACTATCTGGTGTTATTATCTCAGCTTAAAAAGAAATAATAATGGAAAAAAAATAATAACGGTACATTAGGAGATGATAAGGACTGAATATCTTAAAGCGAAAGGAAGTATATGATAAACAGAAAAAGAAAGTTTTTGTATTTAAAACTATATTTGTATTTCATTAAGTGCTTTCCTTTTTCACATAATTGCTTTATATGTCTATGTGCTTTCTAATATTGTTTAGGCTATAAATCTCTGTAGAGCAGAGGTAGGATTATCCATATGCACAAATGTTGTTTTACATTTTGGAGATTTGGGTACATTTATATAATGGATGAATCTATCTGTCTGTCTTCCTATCTTAGGACCAGACTAGATAAAAGGCCCAGAACAGTATACAGACCAGTGGAAAGAGAAAATAATTAATTGACCTTACATTGATATAGGCAAAAATATTTACTATACTAAAAGAGTAGATCTTAAAAATTCTCATAAGAATTTATTAATAAGTGTGGTGATACATGTAACTTAAATACATTTTGGTGATCATTTTGCAAAAAAATATATCAAATAAGTATGCTATATACCTAAAACTGATACAAGGTTATATGTCAATTAAATCTCAACCCAAGATCTTGGTATTTAACATATATCAAACTGTATCATGACAGAAAAAGCTCAGTAGAGCAAGTAAAATTTTATTTGTTTAAGAAGAAATAAAGTAGAGTTGAATTGATAAGCAAATATATGACACCACATAAGAAGAAACAATAAGAGTTAACTGCTCAACCAAGCAAAGGACTAGAAAACAGCAGATACTAAGTACATACGGTTCATGAAATGTGAAGAATTTAGTTAACAGAGAAATTTAGTTAATTAGGAATTGCTGAAATGAAATGGCCCAAAAATTACGAGTAAGCTAATGCCAAAAGTTCTTTTTAAATATTTGTTTATTTATTTTAGAGAAGCAGAGAGAGTACCATGAGGGGAGAGAGAGAGAGAAGCCCAAGCTGACTCCCTGCTGAATGCAGACCTCCATGCAAGGCTCAGTTTCAATCTCAGGACACTGAGATCGTGACCTGAGCCAAAATTGAGTCTAGCACTTAACTGCCTGCAACACCCAGGCACTCACTGAAAATTTTTTTTATCCTCAAATAATGGTTTCATGTTTGCCTATAGTTTCTCCTTTCTGTCCTAAAATTCTCATGTATAAAGGTCACCAATTGTCTTCAGATACACATGGTTAAAAGTGAGACCTCTAGGCTCTTACCATAGTTTGGCTATTGCGGACATTGCTGCTATAAACATTGGGGCACAGATGTCCCTTTGGATCACTACATTTGTATCTTTGGGGTAAATACCTAGTAGTGCAATTGCTGGGTTGTAGGGTAGCTCTATTTTCAACTTTTTGAGGAACCTCCATACTGTTTCTCAGAGTGGCTGCACCAGCTTGCATTCCCACCAACAGTGTAGGAGGGTTTCCTTTTCTCCACAACCTTGCCAACACGTGTCATTTCCTATCTTGTTAATTTTAGCCATTCTGATTGGTATAAAGTGGGTTCACATTGAGGTTTTTTGTTTGTGTGTTTTGTTTTTTAAAGATTTATTTATTTATTTATTTGACAGAGATCATAAATAGGCAGAGAGGCAGGCGGAGAGAGAGAGGGGGAAGCAGGCTCCCTGCTGAGCAGAGAGCCTGATGCCAGGACCCTGGGATCATGACCTGAGCCAAAGGCAGAGGCTTTAACCCACTGAGCCACCCAGGCATTCCAAATATTGTATTTATTTATTTGAGAGAGAGAGAAATCAAAATGTAGGCTCCCCCTGAGCAGAAAGCCCCATGTGGGGCTCCATCCCAGGACCCTGGGATCATGACCTGAGCCAAAGGCACAGGCTTTAACCCACTGAGACACCCAGGCACCCTTCATTGAGGTTTTGACTTGTATTTCCCTGATGCTGAGTGATGCTGAGCACTTTTTCATGTGTCTGCTGGCCATTTGAATGTCTTTTTTGCAGAAATGTCTGTTCATGTCTTTTGTCCATTTCTTGATTGGGTTATTTGTTCTTTAGGTTTTGAGTTTGATAAGTTCTTTATAGATTTTGGATACTAGCCCTTTATTTGATATACCATTTGTAAATATCTTCTCCCATTTTTCAGTTGTCTTTTGGTTTTGTTAACTGTTTCCTTTGCTGTGCAAACTTTTTATCTTAATGTAGTTCCAATAGTTCATTTTGCCCTCTCTTCCCTTGCTTATGGCAATGTGTCTAGAAAGAAGTTACTGTGACATGGATATTGGGGAGGGTATGTGCTACGGGGAGCACTGTGAATTGTGTAACTCTACCCTTAAAACAAATAATACATTATATGTAAAAAAAAAAAAAAAAGAAAGAAAGTGAGACCAATATATCCTTATAATCCACCTACAAACTTATAAACCAACCAACAAATAGAAAGTGATCAGAATAGATAAACTTCCCAAACTGGGCAACCTGAAAAAAAAGTTGCAAACATTGGTTTTATATGAATAAACATTATCCTATGCACTTTAAGAGAAAATTAAGATGAAAAAGCCTTGGTTACTATTCTGAAAGGTATAATTTGTAAATAAAATAATAAACAACAAACAATAAAATTAAGTATCCTATGCTCAATCTGAAATTATTGCTGAAGATACTAGTTACTTCCTTTCATTCTCAGAAGATCCCCTTTTCTAAATATTCCCAACCCACCCTCAGGCTACATTAATTAGCTACAGTTTAACTTCTGTCTATCAAATGCATTCAACTTAAACAGAAGGAAGTTAATTAAGTTTTACTCAGCACTCAGGATGCAATAGTCAGTGTAGGATGCTAGGATTGTTCCAACTTAGGATCTCGCTTTTCATATTTGAGTTTTTACTTTTTCCGTTTTCCTAAATTTTACTCTCTCATCTAGAAAATAGAAATCCTTCTACTATGGGCCCTGTTTTGGTTGCCTGACAATAACCCAGTTTCTGGAACTTTCAACTTCCTCTAAATTTCCCCAACCATGGACCAGACTAGGATCCATAGACCTTGCTAAGGGCAAATAATTATTTCTGATGCAACTGCCTGTTAGTCTTGTATTGAATCTGTTAATATTTTTGGTCTTGACTTCCAAATTTGATTTTAATGGAGACAACCAATTTTTCTCATTTAGGCCTCCTGATATTGCCTACTAGTGTAGACAGTCAGTGACCTCATGTTATACGGTGAGTATCATATATTTCCTGCCAGATATTCCTATAATTTATGGATTCATATCTAGTCTTAATGTGTGAGTCTCTATTCCCATCCCTTACCTAGAACTGCCTCATTGTGTGTCCTAAGATGTATCAAAGTAATATTATGGAATGAATAATGGTTACTTTATCCCATATCTTACCAGGTTTTGGATATGTTTTCATAAGGTGTATACCTCAATCAAAGACCTGCTAAAAAACAGAATCAGGTGAGCTTCTCACAAGACATGTAGAGTCCTAAGCTAGAGGCAGCCTAAACATTCAATTAGGTTATCAACTTGTTCAGACTACTATTGAAAGCAGAATAAAAACAAAACAAAACAAAACAATTCCTGGAGAGTTTACTGTGATAGGTAGAATAATGGTTCCTAAAATATGTCCATATTCTTATCCCAGAAACCTCTGAATAAGCTATGTTACATGACACGGGAGCATTAAGGTTGTCTACACAGCTAAGTTTCCTAATCAGATAACCAGAGAACCTTATTATAATAAGGAGAATATCCTGGATTATCCAGGTTGGATGATGTAATTGCAGGAATCTTTTAAATGTGGAAGAGGGAGGCAGATGGTCAGACTCAGAGCAAAATCTCAACTGACCGTGGGTGGCTTTTAAGATGAAAGAAGTAGCCATGTGGCAAGAATGCAGGCAGCCCCTAGAGCTGGTAAATGCAAGGAAATGGCTTGTCCTCCAGAGATAGAAGGATGGAAAAAGGAAGAGGAAGTGGAAGAAGGGATCCAGAAGGAATACAGTCCTGCCATACCTTGATTTTAGTCCAGTGAGATCTGTCTGAATTCTGACCTCCAGAACTATAAGATAATGTATTTGAGTTATTTTAAGCTACTAAATTTATGGCAATTTTTGTATAGCAGCAATAAGAAACTAATGCAGCAACAATTCAACATTTCTGAAGAAAATACCTCAAATGAGAACTCTTAATGTTATTGCATATAATGCTTCTTTTAATCATTATTTTAGGTTGAGTAGAAACACTGAACTTTATTAAAGCAGAATGAATTTCCAGGGTTAAATCAGAGATCCCCAAAGTGAACTTCAAGTCTCCAAATGCCTCAGCCAAACCATTTGAGATTAATGAATGTAGGGAAAAAAAAATTCCACAGAGTTTCTTCATATTTAAGGCTTTGGCCTCTTCTTTCACTACAGTTTAGGCTCATAATATATTCTGTAAAGCTTAAACACTATTCATTAATTTGTTCATGTGCTTGCAAAAATAGCTTGAGGGCCTCATAATCCAAAATAGACTTAAATCTGACACTAGAGTTAGTTGGAAGAAGTCAATACTCATGGCTAATCCTGCTGAGCCCATTTATATTCTTCCCCTGACCCCAGAGCATCTCAAATAAAGGGAAAATTTATTTCACCTTTATTCTTTGCAGCCCGTTTTTGTTTTGTTTTGTTTTGTTCTATTATCACTAGAGCTATCTCTGGTTACATTTCTGAAGGACTCACTTTATTTTCGTGACATATGCAAATTAGATGAAGAAAAGGAAACAAAATTTTCTGCCAAACTCTTGGGTTCAATCTACACATTTCCACTTATTTTTTATTGATAGCATGCCCATAAATCCAACCAGTGAGGCTGTTACCAAATTTCACCTTGAAAGATTTATGAGTTGAGTGGTGCATATATGAGGTATTGGGGTTCTTCCCCCAAATAAGAAGGTATTTCATGTATGTCATGATCATGACCTTTTCTGACTCCTTAAAAAGGAGTGTTGATTTTTCCTCTATCTTTTAATAAGAGCAATGTCAATGCAGTAAATTTAAAAATGTAACAAAAAATTGTGCCCAACATCTATCTGTTAAGAATATTATTTGAACTTTTTTAGAAACATTAAAATTCTACTAAGCCTATGAAGAAACAGAATTAGGAGTGGCATGGATTCTAATTACTCCAGAGATAAGAATATTGAAGAATATTCTGATACTTTGTGGGAAACTATTAAGTTTAATTGAAATGACAGCTCAAGGGATGTCTGGGTGGCTCAGTTGGTTAAGCGGCTGCCTTCGGCTCAGGTCATGATCCCAGTGTCCTCGGATTGAGTCCCACATCGGGCTCCTTGCTCAGCAGGGAGCCTGCTTCTCCCTCTGCCTCTGCCTGCCACTCTGTCTGCCTGTGCTCACTCGCTCTCTCTCCTTCTCTCTGACAAATAAATAAATTAAAAAAAAAAAAAGAAATGACAGCTCAAAACAAAAAGAATTATAACATCAATGTTTAAGCACTTTTATATAAAGATATTTCAAAGTATTTTTATTACTCTATATTATGGTTTTTATTAGCTGGTAGAAAGGTTTGTTCCTTATTTTTATATATATTAATATCTTCACAAATCTAAAAAGCATTATTGTACTGAAATATATAAAGTATCAGACTAAAGCTAACAGTTTTAGGGGTTTGGGTTCAAAAAGTCTTTGCATGATATCACTTATAAAAGACTAAAAAGATTCATTAAATATCTTTTAAAATCACTCCAGACTATACATCGATTTTATCTGTTTCCTTTGTGTCTGAGGAATGGAAATGCTGCATGACTGTAGTCTTGATCATCTGCTTATATTTCTTGAATTATATTCTTCCATGTTGCAATCTACATTTAAGTGATCAATTTGGAGATGAAAGTAAACTTTTTCCATTTATTCAAATAACATTCAATATATAATGTCATTAGAAGATAATTAATTTCTCATAGATTGTATGTGTGAATGAGATAGTAAAGGAAAGGAAAAATTTTTACAACTACTAGTTTATATATAGCAATTAGTCAACATTCTAGTCAATTAGAAGTTTATAAATCCAAATTATTAGTGTTCTGACTTTTGGGTCAATTGAATACTTGGTTTCTTTTCTTTTCTTTTTTTTTCTTTTCTTTCTTTCTTTTTTCTTTTTCTTTTTTTTTTGGTAATATTAAATTGTAATAACTGACAGTTATCAATTGTTCTGGGAAGATTCTGAATTAAATACTCTAGAGGCACTGTTTTATTTGCTGCTCACAACAATGTCATGTAGCAGTTATGGCAATTACCCACATTTTAAGATAAGGAGACTGAACTTAACGAAATTAAACCAACCCTATGGAGAGCATATCGTCCAAGCAAATACGTGTTTGAGAGAAAATGAGAAGGTATTAATAATGATCTGACTCTATTGGTGTACATCAGCATTAGCCAGATGAACCAAGATTTATGGTTACTCCACACATATAGTAAATAACAGAAATAAGACTCAACCCTAGGGAAGCTTGGTTATTTTCCAAATATATGATTTCATTGCATGGTGAACCTACATGATTCAGACACATAGAATTTTAAATATTCTATGACTTATTTGGCATCATGAACCAATGTCCTAAGCAAAATTAAACATTTCTCTTTGCCATCCATATTCTTTCTTTCATTTTTATTTACCCAGTACAAGCTAACTGTTGCATCTCTGAAGGAGTGACAGTATTTCATTTACTATCTCTGCAATGTTTTCTTCCATCTCAAATGTCAAATTCCTACCCATATATACATTATTCTTAATTGTATGCTCAGATAAAAATTCCCTCTCTGAGATGCATTTCCAGATTCATTCCTGGAAATTTCAAAATATGTTACTTGTGTTACCATAATGATAATTACTATAGTAATCATCATATTAATCATACTTAATTATTACAATATGCAATATATAATAAATACAATATACAATTATTATTTCAATAATATTATTAATATATAAGTAGGCTCCCCTCTGTAAAATTTCAATCTTATACATAATCAAAAGGTGATATATGATTAATAATACTCATATTCATGAGTGATCATCATTTTAAATTTTTTGTTTCTCTTCAGAATTAGCAAATTCTTATTCTTGAAGAAAGATATTTACTCTTTAGTCTATTTATCTGGTTTAGTCTATTTATCTGGTTATGAGGATAATTTATCTGGTTATGAGGATATTTATCTGGTGATATATGATTAATAATACTCATATTCATGAGTGATCATCATTTTAAATTTTTTATTTCTCTTCAGAATTAGCAAATTCTTATTCTTGAAGAAAGATATTTACTCTTTAGTCTATTTATCTGGTTTAGTCTATTTATCTGGTTATGAGGATAATCCAAATTGCATTAAGCCTTACTATTCAAAATCTAGAAAGGCAATATAGAGCAATTAATTTTGGCTTACAAATTTGTATTTTTTATAATTATTTAATGTAAATATGAATTTCAATATTATTTTGTTTAATAAGTCATTTTTAAAACTCTAAAATGTTATCTAATTTTGTCTAGCAAATATTTATTTTTGATTTATGAAGCTGTGCAAGCCATGCTTCTATGAGAAACTCTCTATCATACACATTTAAACTCATCAATACTTTTGTAAGTGAGTGTCATGCAGGAAAATCACCTTGCAATATGATTTTGCTTGAGAAGAGGTACATCATCTACATTTACTCTGACTGTCATTTGAAATTGAAAGGTAATATTGGAAGTTCTATGTTGTCATAACATTTTTTAACATGAGTTCCTTCTGAATGCCACTGACAGAAAGTATTTAATTTGTGCCACATGGATGATATTAAGTGCCTGTATTAAGGTGGAATGATGGCTGTCCATGTGTTTAGGAACCTTAAAAGAATCACCTGACCTACATAATATGCCTCATTATATTTCTACAGTGCCTAAATTTCTGTCAATTAATGTCACTCCTTTAAGAGTGTTTCCAAGAAATGGCCTTTAAATGCATTACCCTAGAAGGGAAACACATTGGTACAGATTTATCTTTATAGAAAATGGACTTTGGCAAATAGCAGGATACAGCAATAATAAGTAAAACAAGTACATTTCAAGTCAGAAGTAAGCAGGAAAAAATTCTAAACTGATGAGCTTTCCCCAAAGGCATAAAGTCCCAATGACCTATGTTTTTAATAGACACAGATACCCCAGTCTTACCAGCAAAGACTCTAAAGATCCAGCAAATTTGAGGTGAATTTGAAATAGTCTTGTTGTACAATGAAATGGAAGCCACTGAGAGAAGTTATTCAGTGTTGCTCTGTACTTCAGGGCAGACCTTGAGATCTGGAGAAACTCCCCAACTTCAGGGAGTACAGAGGCAATAAAAAGCGAAAGGAAATAGGCAATTTAGACTCAATCACATGTTCGTCTAAGAGTCCTAGGTTAAATACTTCTCATGTTCACTCTGAGTACCTCTGCTGAATTACACGAAATATTTTCTTTCTCAAGATTTATCCAGAGCAAAGTATCCAGGCTGCTCAAAATTCTGTGAAAAGTTAGCCATTAGACTTTCTTCCCTATGAGAGTTTGGTTTGATTTTTAGCACTACCTATCTAGTTAGGTAATGCAATACTGTGACAAGAGAATTTCATTACTTCTACATAGAAGGAGAGGAGATGTATCTTCCCCAACAATGGGTCTCAGGAGGAATTTCCTATAAAGTGACCACATATGGATTTAATGACTGACGCTGCTGGACCCTGGTGAGGAAGATAGTGCAGTGTTGTCACTGTGGGTCTCAATGCAAAGAAACCTGCTGGTCAAGATATAAGGAAAAAGAAACCAAAATGTGGATAATACTGCAATAACAAGAGGAAAAAAAATAGATACCTACTAAGTCTGGCAGCATTTTTATCTTTTCTTACCAAACAAAAATTTCTACTACTTTTCAAAATAGCCTAATTGAGTCTCAATTATACATCATACTCTTTATATGTATTTTATTACATGTATATATTCTTTTCCATGGAAGGTATTATTGATTCATTATAATCCCTTTTGAAAATGTTGAAGCATCTCACATGCATATACATGTATATTCTTCAAACTCCTATTAAAGATTTTTTTCAAAGTGCTCCACATCACTTGGCATCAGGGAAATACAAATCAAAACCACAGTGAGATATCACCTCACACCAGTCAGAATGGCTAAAATTAACAAGTCAGGAAATGACAGATGCTGGCAAGGATGCGGAGAAAGGGGAACCCTCCTACACTGTTGGTGGGAATGCAAGCTGGTGCAACTGCTCTGGAAAACAGCATGGAGGTTCCTCAAAAAGTTGAAAATAGAACTACCCTATGACGCAGCAATTGCACTACTGGGTATTTACCCTAAAGATACAAACGTAGTGATCCAAAGGGGCACATGCACCCGAATGTTTATAGCAGCAATGTCTACAATAGCCAAACTATGGAAAGAACCTAGATGCCCATCAACAGATGAATGGATAAAGAAGATGTGGTATATATACACAATGGAATACTATGCAGCCATCAAAAGAAATGAAATCTTGCCATTTGCAACGACGTGGATGGAACTAGAGGGTATCATGCTTAGTGAAATAAGTCAATCAGGGAAAGACAACTATCATATGATCTCCCTGATATGAGGAAGTGGAGATGCAACATGGGGGGGTTGGGAGGGTAGGAAAAGAATAAAAGAAACAAGATGGAATCAGGAGGGAGACAAATCATAAGTGACTCTTAATCTCCCAAAACAAACTGAAGGGTGCTGGGGGTCGGGGGATCGGGAAAGGGGGGTGGGGTAATGGACATTGGGGAGTGTATGTGCTATGGTGAGTGCTGTGAAGTGTGTAAACCTGGCGACTCACAGACATGTACCCCTGGGGATAAAAATACTTTATGTGTTTATGAAAAATAAAAAAATGAAAAAAAAAGATTTTTCAAATGACAATTCCTACAAGAAATCTTCTCAAATGCATCTAAACACAATTAATTTCTCTTTCTACATATCCATAATATAAGACTTTTATTTATGAAGTAACTGTTTCAGTCTCTTATGTTCCCATGTTAAATGACATTTATAATGGTTCTCATAATATATTGCATATGTAATATAATTCATAATTGGATTTAATTAAAATTATTTGTTACATTTCAGTCTGGAAACTTAGAGATGTGATCTCAAGTCATTAGTCACACACACACACACACACACACACACACACAAGGAGTGCCTAGGTGGCTCAGTAGGTTAAGTGTCCTGCTCTTGATTTTTGACTCAGGTCCTGAGATGGAGCCCAGTGTTGGGTTTCATGCTCAGTGGGGAGTCTGCTTGAGATTCTCTCTCCCTTTCCTACGGCCCCTTCCCCTACTCATGTGCATTTTATCTCTCTAAAATGAACAAATACTATTTTAAGAAAATAGTTAAATTGAGGCCAATTCTGAAGGAATGTGCACTCTTCTACATGAAGAATGCCCCTAAAAATTTAACTTACTTTTTAAATTAAATCACCCTACACTTTCACCTCGGTATAAATCCTAGCATTAAAATCAGTTATTTTTTAAAATTTTTTGTTCAATCATTTCAAATTCCTCTCTCAAGTTTCCTCTCTTTCTCTCCCTGTCACTCATGCATTCAGAAACACAAATATTCTTTATCATTTTTCCTTTTGTTTTTGTTTCTGTGTTTTCTTTTATGATTTTATACACAAATCTCTTTTCCCCACAATTTTATTCTTCTTTGATCAACTTACCATGTACAGGAGTGAAAGCAAAATACTTCACTGGAAAAGGAAATTGGTTTGTGGAACCAGCAGCCTCTTTTTCTATATATAGCTATTGAAATTTGATTGCAAAGAAGAGGATTTTTAAGTCCTTATTAGGATATATATATTTTTTAATTTAAGTATATACCCTGAGGCATAGCAAAATCATTTAAGCAATTATTCTCTTTTCTGGGGACATCTTTATGTTAAGTCAAGATGAAGAAAGTAGTTGAATAAAATGAACAAATTTTAAGTGTATAATTAAGTTAATTTTAACAAATATAGTATAACCACCATCATAATCATGATACAGAACATTTTCATCCCTCCAAAAATGTACTCTCATGCCATTTTACAGCTTATCCCATTCCCTGATCATAGGTCTTCATAACCTCTGATCTGCTATAACTGTAGTTTTGCAATAAGACAGTAAGTGGTGTTTGTATCTTGCTTCTTGAGGCAGCAGTGAAGTTCCCAGCAGTAGTGCAGTATTCTATGCCTTCTGGTTAAGCATTGTTATGATATGTATAGTTTACATGTATTTTTATAGATCAATATATATTTGATAAAATTTCCATTTAAAAATTAAAAAAAACTCATTCTAAT
This sequence comes from Mellivora capensis, assembly GCA_004024625.1. Taxonomy (NCBI): domain Eukaryota; kingdom Metazoa; phylum Chordata; class Mammalia; order Carnivora; family Mustelidae; genus Mellivora; species Mellivora capensis. Next base: position 5,155 of record PISX010017658.1, on the reverse strand, counting down.
AAAAATGTGTTGAGTAAATGGGGAAATACAAATGCACATTATGGAATTTCTTTAAAAAACAATAATGGGGGCTCCTGGGTGGCTCAGTGGATTAAAGCCTCTGCCTTCAGCTCAGGTCATGATCCCCGGTGGGATCCAGCCCCGCGTCGGGCTCGCTGCTCCACAGAGAGCCTGCTTCCTCCTCTCTCTGCCTGCCTCCCTGCCTACTTGTGATCTCTCTCTACCAAAAATAAATAAATAAATAAATAAATAAAAATAAAAAACAATAATAATACAAACACCACTTATCAGCTTCTATGGCATGCATTTAAGCAGTGACCAAGAAGAGAAGTGTAGCCTTAAAGAAAAACAGAACCAGTAAGACATATAGATAGATAGATGATAGATAGATAGAAAAATAGATAGATAGATAGATAGACAGCCAGAGAGGGGAGAGGAGATTATATATATATACACACACACACACACACACACACACACACACACACACACACATATATATATATATATATATATATATATATATTTTTTTTTTTTTTAGGAGATATTTATTTTAAGGCACTGACTTGTGATTGTAAAGGCTAGTAAGTCTAAAACTGTAGGGTAGACCAGCAGACTGGAGACTAGGGAAAAGTCGATATAGCTTGAGTTCCAAGGGAGTCATCTGGCAGAATTTCTTCTTCTTCCAGAGAGGCCAATTTTTGTTTTTGTTTTTGTTTTTGTTTTTTCTTTTTCTTTATTCTATTAAGGCCTTCAACCAATAGAATGAAGCCTAACCACATTATGAAGAATAATCTGCTTTAAAAATTATCTCAAAATTATCTAAAAATCTACATTTTGATTTAAATGTTAACCTCATTCAGAAAAACAACTACACAGAAACAACTAGAATGTTTGACCAAATAGCTGAATACCATGGCATAATTAAATTGACACATAAAAGTAATCATTTTAATTTATATTTATTAAAAAACTGATGTTCCGCAGGACAAAGAATAAGCTAAGAAAATCACAAAGAAGAAATGATAAAGATAAAAACAAGGAGATAGAGAAAATAAAAACAATAGATCTGATTAGTAAATCTAAGTAATTCAGAAATTGTTTTCTTTAGTAAATTAACAAAATAGAAAAACCACAGGAAATTATTTCAAGCCATCATAATGTCTGAAAAAGTTATACTGATTTGGTTATATTATATTTGTAAATGAAATTTTTAGATTTGGGAAATTGGGCTTGTATTATTACCAGTTTATTTTATTTTCTTGCTTTATTGAAGTATGTGAAAATTTTAAATTATATATATTTAAGGTATACAACTTAACGATTTGATATACATATACACTGAAATAATCACTATATTTAAGCTACTTAACATATCTGTCACCTCACTAGTTATAGCATTTTCTTTCTTTCTTTCTTTCTTTCTTTCTTTCTTTCTTCCTTTCTTTCATGTATACAGTGAGAACACTTAAGATCTACCTTCTCAGCAAACTCAAGTATACAATGTAGAACTTTTAACACATTGTTGTACATTAGATCTTTAAAACTTATCTTGCACAACAAACTTTGTATCCCTTGATCAACATCACCCCTTTCCCTCCCTTCCTTGTTCATGGTGACCACCATTCTCTTTTTGCTACTATGATTAGACTTTTAGATTCCACATATAAGTGAGATCATGCGGTATTTGTCTTTCTACATTTGACTAATTTCACTTAGCATGATGTTCTCCAGGTTTATCCATGCTGTTGCAATTGACAGTATTTCTTCCTTTTTAAAGGTTGAATAATATTCCATTTCATATGTATATACTACATTCTCTTTATCCATTTATCCAATGATGAGCTTTTAGTTTGTTTCTTTATAGTGGCTACTGTGAATAATACTAAAAAGAAAATGGGAGTGCAGATATCTCTTTGAGATCCTGATTTCATTTCCTTTGGATATATACCTAGAAGAGGGATAGCTAAATCATAAAGTAATTGGGGGGGGAACTTTCATACTGTTTTCCATATGGCTATACCGAATAACCTGATTTAAAAATGAACAAAAGACTTGAATAGATATTTCGCAAAAGAAGACATGCAAATGGCCAATAGACATATGAAAATTTGTTCAACATCACTAATCATCAGGGAAATGCAAATCAAAACTACAATAGTTCATTGTAGTTTTGATTTGCACCTCATGTCTGGCAGAATGGCCATTATCAGAAAGACAAAAGATAGTGCTGATGAAGATGTGGAGAAAGGGATACCTTGTATTATGCAGTGAGAATATAAATTGGGAAAAAGTGAAACTAACATAATGCAGAAATTATTTTATTGCAATAATAAAACATTATTTCACATTTGAGGTCTAGGGGATTATATATTCTAAATCTAATTGGGAATCAAAATGTCTAATGTTAATATGTTGCATCAAAGCTCTAATACCACTCAGTGAAGAAAAGAATATGAAGTAAGTTCATGAGTTTATGAAATATGAAGTAACAAAAAATAAGTAAGATTGTTATGAAAATTTTAGAGGTTATCCTTTTGATTCAATTCTTTATCTTAAAAATTTCAAGCATTAATTGATGTAATATCTATGTTATTTAGATGTGTAAAAAACCAGGTTGAAACTATCATTAAATCATGGGGTTCTCCATCATGTTAGTGGAAGAAGAGATTATTAGGCTAACTGAAAGAAAAATGTAAGTAATGATGTCAATGAAGAATTAAATTTATGAAAAGTGAACCCTAAAAGAGCTTCTGTACTGACTAACCTAATTTAAGATGTCTGATATTAAATCAATATTGTTGTCACAATTCATTTTTTAAATATTACATCATTGTCACCCAGGCACCATATGGTATATCAAATGATAAGGTAAAAGAGTCCATCAGTAGGGACACCTGGGTGCCTCAGTTGGTTAAGCAGCTGCCTTCGGCTCAGGTCATGATCCCAGCATCCTGGGATCGAGTCCCACATTGGGCTCCTTGCTCGGCAGGGAGCCTGCTTCTCCCTCTGCCTCTGCCTGCCACTCTGTCTGCCTGTGCTCTCTCTCTCTCCCTCTCTGACAAATAAATAAATTAAAAAAAAAAAAAAGAGTCCATCAGTATAAAAGTGAAAATTGCCATCATTAAATCAAATCCATTACAGAAGAAATGAGAAATAAACATATGATTTTTGTATAGCAAACCAGATGTTCTTTCATGAGTTCAAGAAGTTAAGAACCATATAAACCTGCAATGTAATTAAATGTATAATCAGGCTGTATAGAATCTGATATTAGGTTTGATTTAAGAAGAGATTCCCAAAAAATTTGATTCAGAGTATGAATTTTACCTTTATTCTGTCATGTTGGTTCTGTTGATAGTTTAATGGTACAAATATGGTTTACAAATGATCTAAATGAAAAATTAGCATAGGTATTTTGAAAGAAAAATCTAAAATGGCTGACTGATGTTATTTTGTCTCCTAAGACTACAAATAGATATGCTAAAACAAAAAACAAAACAAAACAAAACAAAAAAACCTCTACATTAATTCTAACATAGATCTAAGCAAGTCTAATTAGGGAAAGAGTTATTTATCATTGTCAATTTATACTAAGTTGATATCAATATGTATAAATATTTAGAATGAACTTTATACAAATTGATCTTAGATGAGTCTTTATGTTCAATGAGAATTCTAATAACTATTCTTTTTTACATGGTATTGAAAACTAACTGAAAAATATGAAAAATTATTCCTACGTACAAAACCTGATCCCACCAAGAAACTAAAGTATTCTAATAGTGTAATTATATTTATATGAAATGCCATATCTATCCAAATATTTACATTTAAACAAGCTTTAGCCTCATTCTTGGATGTTGTAGAAGTTATTAATTATAACAGATCAAGATTTTCTCATGTGTGTATTGGCCTAAATATGTATATTTGTAAGGATATAGGAAATGCCATTCATAAAAAAGTTATTTTTAATTTATATGTAGATGATATAGATATTACAAAGAAAAATATTATAAAGTGATTCACATAATTAAAATTTTTTACCGTGTGAAGAATAATTTTCAAAATAAAATCCATGGGAACTTTATTTCTTTCCCATTTTTCATATAGTTTAATCTGGGGATTAAATTCCCACAGTCCAAAGTTCAAATAAAGTATTTATCTTGGACTATCCTTTAGAAATTAGTGGATTAAACAGAATTGAATGTATACATAAAATAGTCTGGTGCAGTCCTACAAATCATATTTTGTTGGATGCAACAGACCGTAAAATTGAATGATGGATACTTTAACTTCATTCACTGAGAGAAAACCTATATGAGGAGATTTAACATTCCTATGTGGATTACAAAACATTTACTAAGGAGTTGGCTAAAAAAAGGATCCCTGAATTACTCTCTTTTTTTGCAACTTCTGCAATTCTCAAAAGTTGAAAAGAAGTTTTTCTCACTTCAGTGAACTTCACTTTAATCACCTAATAATTTGAAATAGAATAATGTATTTTTTATAAAATGCTGTAAAGAACATAGAGATTTGTGCTCAATGAACATAGAGATGTCTTTAACATAGCACGAAAAGATATAATTTTAGTACGTTAACCAAAATAATGTTTTAAAAAGAAAATAGGAACCCAATTTTGGTCTATGTACCAGAAAAAAATAGTGTCAAGACTATATTATATGACTACAGTTTCAGATGCAAGCAGTTCCTGAGATCATTACAATGAAGACAGGCAAATTATTGAGCCAAGCATCACCAGTTTTCCAGATCTCCAATCTGTTGTGCAGCCCAAAATATGACATATGAGAGAGAAAGTTACAAGTGTTCCTCTTCCACAGCTATCTGTCAACCAATGCTGTGGGTTTTAATTTAAATATGTGTAGAATTTGAACACTCATCTCTTTTATCTTCTCTAAGTCACCGCCATCTTTCTTTATTCCTAGCAAGCCTCTCCACTTTTGCCGGCAGCCCACTAAAGTCTCTTCTCCACAGAGTAACCAAAGTCAGCCTTGCACATATAATGCGTATTATTAACCATGTGATCAATCCCAAGAGTGATGCCTTTATGTTTAGGATAGAGCTTTGGTATAATAAGGGAATAGACCATAACATGTTTCATATACCCATATGTTATTCTCTCTTTGGTTTTTCT
>PISX010017657.1:0-42753 GCA_004024625.1 Mellivora capensis | reverse complement strand
AAAGTGCTCCACATCACTCGGCATCAGGGAAATACAAATTAAAACCACAATGAGATATCACCTCACACCGTCAGAATGGCCAAAATTAACAAGTCAGGAAATGACAGATGCTGGCGAGGATGTGGAGAAAGGGGAACCCTCCTACACTGTTGGTGGGAATGCAAACTGGTGCAACTGCTCTGGAAAACAGCGTGGAGGTTCCTCAAAAAGTTGAAAATAGAACTACCCTATGACCCAGCAATTGCACTACTGGGTATTTACCCTAAAGATACAAACATAGTGATCCGAAGGGGCACGTGCACCCGAATGTTTATAGCAGCAATGTCGACAATAGCCAAACTATGGAAAGAGCCTAGATGTCCATCAACAGATGAATGGATAAAGAAGATGTGGTATATATACACGATGGAATACTATGCAGCCATCAAAAGAAATGAAATCTTGCCACTCGCAATGACGTGGATGGAACTAGAGGGTATCATTTGATTGAAATTTGTCAATCAGAGAAAGACAACTATCATATGATATCCCTGATAGGAGGAAGTGGAGATGCAACATGGGGGACTAGGGGGGCAGAAAAAGAAGAAAAGAAACAAGATGGGATTGGGAGGGAGACAAACCATAAGTGACTCTTAATCTCACAAAAGAAACTGAGGGTTGCGGGGGGGAGGGGGTCGAGAAAGGTGGGTGGGGTAATGGACATTGGGGAGGGTATGTGCTATGGTTAGTGCTGTGAAGTGTATAAACGTGGCGATTCACAGACATGTACCCCTGGGGATAAAAATTTGTTTATAAAAAATAAAAATTTAAAAAAAAAATTTTTTTTAAGTTCCCTACTGAGTTCTTCTTTGATCTATGTATGTTTTGGTAGTGTATTGTTTCACTTACAATTAATACTAATTATAATTAAATAATTGTAATTGTAATTAAATAAACACTAATTTATACTAATTTGCAGGCATTATTTTGTTGCTGATTTCCATTATCCACTGTTGCCAGAGAACCCATTAATATGTTGTCAGTTATTTAAAATTTGTTGAGAAAAGATGAACAGCCCCAACACATATGATCTGGAAGTGCCAGTTAAATCAAGTGGGTTGTGGTACTGCTCAGTCTTCCCATTTTTAAAACAAAATTTTCTACAGGCACATGGGTGGAGCAGTCGGTTGAGCATCTATTGGTTTTGGCTCAGTTGTGACCTTGGGGCCATGGATTAAGTCCAGTGAGACGCTCTGGGATCAGCAGGGACTCTGTTTGGGACTCTCTCTCTCTCTCTCTCTCTCTCTCTCCCTCTGCCCCTCCCCACTATGCTCATACTCTCTCTCTGTCATAAATGCTTAAAAAAATTTTTAAAACTTCTATTTGTTCTATTAATTACCAAAATGCGAGTAAAGATGAGAAGGAAAAGAAGTTTGACAATACCAGGAGTTTGTTGGTATGGGTATGGGAAAATACATAGCTGGCAAGAGGAAATAGCATTATAATCACCATGAAGAATAATCTGATAATATGTAATAAATATGAAGGAAGATGGTATGTCCACAGTCAACACATTACTGATGGGTACCTACCTAAGAGAAACTCTCATACATGTGCACTCAAAACTCACATAAAAATGATCATCATTATATTGCTTGTAACTCCAGGAGAGAAAAACTAAAGGGGAGGGTGAAATGGATGAACATCAATCAATAGGGGGATGGATAAATAAACTTTACTGTACACAAACACACACTGCAGTTTAAAGAATAGACGAGATGTGCTCACTTCAGCAGCACGTAGACTAAAACTGGAATGATACAGAGAACACTGGCAAGGCTCCTGTACAGGGATAACAAGCAAATTCATGGAGCATTCCATATTTTTAAAAAATTAAATTAAAACAATACAAAAATGCAATATGAATTTTCAAAAGCCAAGTTCTAGAAAGATGTGTACAGTATTCCATTTGTGCAAATGTTTAAAACACAAAACAACACTGTTACAGATTTTTATGGATGCATACCTATTTAATATAATTATTAAAATATGGATGGAAAATATGTATACAAATTTGAGAACAGTGGTTACATCTGGGGACTCAGAAAATAAGATGGTTGTGGAAGAGCACCACAAGGGCTTTCAATACCATGTGAAAATCTCAAAATAAAAATCTTAAGCAAAAAATGCTAAAATGTTAACATTCATGAAACCTGGGTGTTAGCTCTATTTAATCTCTATGCTTTTCTGTACACTTGAATAGTTTTATAATTAGAGATTTAGGTGCAGCTTTGAATGACTAAAAGATTAATAGAAAAATAGGCAATGCTTATGTGCACATAATCCACAGAAGAAAGGTGAGTTAGAGCAAGAAACATTAAAAATTTGTAAAATATGTTTTAATACAAAAGGAACATTAGTATTCACTATGGACAAAGATAGGAAGAAAAGGGCAATCTTAGGTGCAACAGATGAGAGTGTAGATGGGTCTAGCATTTTTGGAAGGTGATTTGGCAGATGTATCAAATTTTCAGTATGAGGTGCCTGGGTGGCTCAGTCATTAAGGGTCTGCCTTCGGCTCAGGTCATGGTCCCAGGGTCCTGGGATGGAGGCCCACAGCGGGCTCCCTGCTTGGCAGGAAGCCTGCTTCTTCTCTCCCACTCCCCCCCTTGTGTTCCTTCTCTCTGTGTGTCTCCCTCTGTCAAATAAATAAATAAAATCTTAAAAAAAAATTCAGTATGGTAAGACTTGTGTTGCCTCCCCCTACCCCCTCCCCTGGTAGTTACACTCATATAGGTGTACAAAGATCTATGTAACTGATTGTGGTATTGCAAAATTAGTGTTATTTGTGGTAGTGTAAAAATGGCACCAACCTAAAGCCTAGTAATGTGGGAAGCTTTCTTAATGGCCACTACCAGGGAGAATTGAGGCAAGAGACACCACAATGTAGTCATGCAAAGATCATCCCAGAGAACTGTGCTGTGTATGTGCCAAGCTTCATGTAGCAGACTTACTAGCATGTACCATACCAGGCCTCTCTCCAATAGTGATTCTCAGTGGGTCTATTTGTATCCCCTACTCCAAGGATGAGGTGCAGAATCTGGCAATGTCTAGACACATTTTTGGCTGTCCTGATGGGGTATCTAGTGGGTAGAGACCAAAGATGCTATTAAACATTCTACAAATGCACAAAACAGTCCCCCACAACAATCATCCTACCCAAAATATCATTAGTGGCGAGGTTGAAAAATCCTGATCTGGGAGTAATTTATTTGCATTATTTCTCTAATTTCAACTACAACCATATGAAATAGGAAATATTTTTCCCTGTTTTAAATATCAAGCAGAATGTCAGAGAGATTAAATATCTTACCTAAAGTAACAGAATTAATAGACGGCAGAGCTGCTTGCTCTTAACTAAGAAGTTATATTAGCATTTTAAGTAAATTACTGTGGTCTCATATTATGGAATATTATATGATTCTTTAAAAATTTACATAAATGGCATAAAATGATCTTGAGGCTACAAACTTATAGAAGATATATATAATGTATATAGCTAATAAAATAGTAGTATTCTAAATGAATAAAAATCTGCCATTCACTTAACAAAAAAGTTACAGAAGATACATAATATATAATCCCATTTATATTATATAAGCAAAGTTAAGTATATGAAACTACCAGAAATATTATTTACCTATGGCTCTATCTACATACCCAAAGAAAATCCTAAGAACAGAATTTTCCTGAAAAGCTAATGCTTTCATAAAAATTCATTTGAAAAATCTCAACATAAAAGTAACGTATAGGGACGCCTGGGTGGCTCAGTTGGTTGGACGACTGCCTTTGGCTCAGGTCATGATCCCAGAGACCCGGGATCGAGTCCCGCATCAGGCTCCCAGCTCCACGGGGAGTCTGCTTCTCCCTCTGACCTTCTCCTCGCTCATGCTCTCTCACTGCCTCTCTCTCAAATAAATAAATAAAATCTTTAAAAAAAAAAAAAAAGTAACGTATAAAAATTTGCCATGATACAAAACAAATGGTGATGGTGTGATCTCCAGAAATGTAAATAAGAAGTCCATGATTAGCAGGAGAGGATGGTGTAGACGGTAATGGACAGTTACAGCGATGTCATGGAACATCGTCAATAACAGTTCTTGGTTCTCACAAGTTCTACTGCTGCAATGTAAACAAGTGTTTAGAGCAGGACTTAACTGAAATTTTGCAAATCTATGTATAATATGATGGAAATTTTTTTTTGAATCATTGTGTTCTCTGGGAATTAAGAAACTTACTAGTTCTCTTAATTTGGAACAATAAAGGTAACAAAATACGCCACACAAAGTGTCTTCCATTCCATGTATATGGTACAAAAATGAAAATGGTGAGGGGATAATTCAACTTGACACCTAACATGGCGTCTGGATGACTGTACAGGGACAACAAGCCCTTAAACTGGCAGAATTCATGAGGTGAGCCACTTTTGCCTGGAAAGAGTTTTTAACTACAAATTCAATTTCTCAATAGAAATAATGCTGTTCCGGAGCACCTGGTTGGTTCAGTCAGTTAGGCGTTTGACTCAATTTCAACTCAGGTCATGATCATAGGATCCTGAGATTGAACTCTACGTTAGGCTCTGTGCTTGGCAGGGAATCTGCATCAGATTCTTTCCCTCTGCCCCTCCAAACCTTGCTCACACCCTGCCCCTACCCCCCGCCTCTCTCAAATAAATAAATATTTTTTAAAAAGAGAGAGAGAAGGAGAAAGAAAGAATGCTGTTCAGATTTACTAATTTTTCTTCAGGGAGCTTGGGTGTTTTATGACATTATTTGTCCATTTCATCTAAGTCACTGAATTTATTGTCACAAAGTTGTTCATTATAGTCCCTTGTTATCCCTTTCATGCCTATTGCGTTTGTAATGATGTCCTCACTCTATTTACATTGAGCATTTGTTTTTTACCGTTTTTTCCTTAAAAAATCGTTTATCGGTTATTTTTATTTTTTAACGCACCAAGTTTTTAGCTCTTCAGCAAAATCTAGCCTCCTCAGCAACTCTCATATCCCAACCCTGTCTTTTTAATTCAGTAAAAACCCCGGGATCGAGTTTTGTTCCTTCAGTGCCACAGCCTCCCTCAGGCTGTAAATTGGGACATATGCATGGATTCTTCATGGGTGTCTTTTCTCTCAGAAATGACTGCCATGTGCTACCATTGTCCAATGCCTGAAAAAACCACCGTTAATTCACATAGTTTGCTTGATACTCTAGCTCCTATTTCATCATGGCTGGAAGTCAAAGTTCTAGGAGTTCCAATAAAACTTTTTTTTTTTTTAAATTTAGAGTAAGTTTGTAGTCTCACATTCAGTCTGGACCATGTTCTTTCCTTTCTTTTCTTTTTTTTTTTAATTTTATTCACTTATTTGATAGACAGAGAGACAGCGAGAGAGGGAACACAAACAAGGGGAGTGTAAGAGGGAGAAACAGGCTCTCCACGGAGCAGGGAGCCCAATGCAAGGCTCAATCCCAGGACCCATGACCTGAGCCAAAGGCAGACGCTTAATGGTTGAGCCACTCAGTTGTCCCTAAAATTTTTTTATTCTACTTGGAAACTTTTCAAACCAAATATTCCATGAAAATGACATGATATTAAACACAAAACAACAGAGATGATGACACTCAGGTTTAGAAGAGCCTAGAGTTCACCTTCTACTCTTAACCCTCCCCTTCATTCTCCCTCACTCCAAAACCTGAAACATGGCAACTTCTGAAAGAACACTTCAGAACTTCATAGTCCTGTAGAACTCAATCTTCAAATCACTTCCATAAAGGGTATTAAAATTACCCATAAAGGATATTAATCAAAACCAGGCACACCTGGATTTGATTCCAAGCTTACTTCCTTGGAGACCTCAAGCAAATTCCTCAACTTCCTAATCAACAAAATGGGTATAAGGACACCTTCCTCACAGGATTACTACAAAAACTACTCAGGTAACTGTTAAAAACCACCAGGTACAATGCCCCAAACTGAACTGATTCATAAATTATCATTCTGTTTGTAGCTATTGTCACAGTCATTGCTGACTGTCATAAGAGAGATAAAGAATTCTATGCATTCCAAAGAACAAAACCAAGATTAATTCCAAGATCCCAGGATTTTCCAAAAGCATTTTCTAACAATGAAACTGGCAAGTGACATTAATAAATTCTTTGGTTTCAGAAGTGTTTATGGTATTGGACTCTGTCAGGCATATTTTATTTTATTTTTTTTAAAGATTTTATTTATTTATTTGTCAGAGAGAGAGGGAGAGAGAGCGAGCGAGCACAGGCAGACAGAGTGGCAGGCAGAGGCAGAGGCAGAGGGAGAAACAGGCTCCCTGCCGAGCAAGGAGGCCAATGTGGGACTCGATCCCAGGACGCTGGGATCATGACCCGAGCCGAAGGCAGCCGCCTAACCAACTGAGCCACCCAGGCGTCCCGTGTCAGGCATATTTTAAAGAAAATCCCTCTACTGTGTGCTAATTTCTTGCTTTAAACTTTTGAGAATACTAATACAAGACAGCAACTAGAAAGAGTAAGGAAAGATAGGTTACACTAAAAATCAGTAATTTCTGGGAACTTGGGAGGTTCAGTCAGTTAAGCGTCTGAATCTTGATTTCAGCTCAGATCAGAATCTCAGGGTCATGAGATGGAGCCTGCTTAAGATCCTCTCTCTCTCACACTCCTCCTTACCCCTCCCCCAACCCTCTCTGGGCCTCTCAAAAAAACTAGTAATCTCTATTATGTCAAATTCTTTTCTTATATCTACTCCATGTCAATTTCCACCCTATACCTTGGATCAAAGAATTAAAATGATGTGAATGTTATACATCTCTGATAAATAAAACTGAAGTAACAAAAGATTTTCACCATGTACACACGCATGCTCACACATGCACTCACACATACACATAGACACAGAACACACACACACACACACACACACAGACAGGTGTGACTTTGAATTTCACCTCCTATCCTTACCAGCTGCTTGATATGGGTGATTTACTCAATATCCATGAGCTTCAGCATCTCATCTATAAAATAAAGCAACAGCATGTATCTTAGTGGGTTTCTATGCAAATCAGCCATGCTGTATGGCAGTATGAGTGTGAGTGTGAGTACGGTGTATTGTGGTGCTCAGTAAATACAGGTATTATATACTGAGCCTAGAGTCTTTCTTTTTAAAAATCGATGCAAATAGAATTCTATTCACCAATCCTTATTGATCTGAAAAAGAAAAAGGTAGAGGCATCACCTGCTTTCTGCCCTTATAGTTATGATTAACAGAAAAGTCCAATACCTGTATTTCTTGCAGGCATGTCTCTTGCACGCCACTGCCAGAGTATGGAAAACTACTCACACCTATGCATTTGTTGGAGCAGGTCACTTATTTTATAAAAATGTGTAGACATACCACAATCAAAAGATTTTGTAAATGCAGCTTATAAACTATAAAGTATCTTAAAGACCTGTTATTATCACAATTATAACAATTGACAGCATTATGGAGGTCCTCCATTATCTTCTTTGGCACTTACATTGTATTTTTTTAAGTCTCCAAGATTAATTTATTGGAATCCATTTCAGAATGGATTCCCTCCCAGGGATGGGAGGGAATATAAGCACTGAACAGAACTGAGTGTGTATCTTCTAGAGGAATGGGTAATGGAAAGAAATGAGAGAAGGATTAAGTAGACAGTTGATTACGCAGTTCCAATATAGAGTCTGATGTATTCTCTTACAAGTCTATGGTGAGTTATTAATAGGTTCAGAACACGTAAGACCATGTGACCAAGCACCCAAAAATTGGACACTGTGCACTTGTGGAATCTCCACAGCCAAGGCAAGAGCAGCCAAGTTATTAGAACACTTACTAAAATACTACACTGAGCTAACTATAGGCAAATGTTTTGGAGCTCTCTTAAACCATATTAATGTGCAGTGCTGGGCTGTCCCCAGGGATACTGTAGTATGTTATTCCAAAAGCATTTCAAATAGAAATAAGGGGTTTCCACATTCTTAAGCTTAGAACACATTCTAAATATGCACCAGTAGATTTGCTTCTCCTCTTTCATCTTTCCAACTGTTGACCTCCTTCATGACTATACCTCCCTCCAAGGAAGATTGTGTCAATTCACGCTCTTGGGGCTGACAAGGAGAAAGAACTATAGAAACTGAAAAGGCAAAATAAACCATCAGGGGAATTAAATTAGTGGTCAAACATATTTCTTTAATTTACTATTCTACCAGCTTAAGTTTGGACCCAATTTTCAGGTGGTATTTGTAAACATGTCTTGTCCATTTTCCACTGACCACTCCAAAGCACCTATCCTGGAAGAATTCTTGGGCCATCTTTCTATTTCTTAAAGCTCAAATTTAAGATGTACAGGGATGAAAATCTGGTTTAATCATGACCTACAGACAACTTCAGCAGAAGAAATTTAAGCACATTAAAAAAAAAAACCTATAAAGTTTTCCTGTGTATATCTCCCTACATTATCACTCAAAACCAAAGATTTAAATATAACTATTTGGATATCACTACTTTTTTTTTTTTACAAGCCAAGTTTTTCCAGAACAAGTTGCAACTAGGCATACATAAATGTTCGCTTCCTAACATGACACCAAGACCACATTTTCTTTCATATTAAATTTCATCAATTCTACGATGCTGTCAGTTTTATAACACAACCCTATGTAAAAACTGCTAAAATGTGAAAATTATCCACTGGAATTAACTAAATATAATATTTCTATTTTTTATGAGGCCTCTTTATATCATTATTAAATTAATGACACGGACATTAACTATCTAAGGGTCTTTATTTTCATCACATTTCTTCAATCATGCTTCATATAGCTGGAAGACATCTGTCTATACTCATATTACCAGAGAAATCATATTGCTTTGGTTTTTAATAAAAGGCTATATATTGGAAATCTTGGCTCCATTTAAATAAACAGAATTATCTGGATATCAATTTACATTTAGGGAATAAGTCTGAATGTTTTTGACTAAGATCTACTTCCTGAAAGGTTGATTTGGATTTTCTAAGTTTGTTTGGACTTACTTGTTTATTTTATTTGAACCTGACACTAACAATGTTGGTCTTTTTCACAGCTATGGGATATATGAAGCAGCACTGGAATATGATACCGAGATTCACATCCTAATTGTGCAAAGACACTAAGTGTACAACTTCCTATTTTGTATATCTTATTTGTATAACTCCAAATGAGTGGCTTTCCTTGTTCTCATAAATCCTTATGAATTTTAAATCTTGTACACTATAACATGGGCTATCAGTAGTTAATTCTGTTCCTTATCAATTAATGCAGTGTTTAAAAACATCCCCTAAGGACTGCTTTAGTAATAACAACTTCGAGATAACAAAAAAGCTTTGTGTTGTTTCAGATGGAATTACTCCCCAAACTGATTTTTAAACACAATTCCTATCAAAGTCCAGTAGATCCTATGTCAATATTAACAATCTGATCCTAAAATTTTGATAGAAATGCAAAAGATAGAGAATAGCCAAAACATTTTTTGAAAAGAAATCAAACTTGAAGTTCCCAAACTCAAAATATATTACATAAGGATAAACATATTTATGAATATAAAGAAGAGTACAAATTATCCAAAAGTAAACTTGTATTTATGGTTGACTTTCAACAAAAGTCCTATGGCATTTCATGAGGAAAGAATGAACTTTCCAGCAAACAGTGTTGAGAGAAATTGGATATATACATGCAAAGAAATTAATCTGGACCCTGACTTCACACCATACACAAAAACTAACTCAGAATAAATCACAGACCTAAATATGAAAACCAGAAGTATGGAAGAAGACCTATGCCACCAGTGGGAGAAAGTCTATGCAACTTTAAGTTAGACACAGAGTTCTTAGATACAACACCAAAAGTACATTTGATAAAGCAAAAAAAAAAAAAAAAAGATAAACTGGATTTTTTTTTTAAATTAGCTTTAGAAAGCCACTAAGAAACTGAATAGAAATGCAGAGACTGGAAGAAAACAGTAACAAGTCATATGTCTGAAAAAACATTTACACCCAAGTATATATAAAGAACTCTTGAAACCAAATAATTAAAAAAAAGAAAACCTAACTTAAAACAGGCAAAAGATCTGATATACATTTCACCCAAGATGATTTATGAGTAGCTATGAGACAGCAGATGACAAGATGCTCCATACAGCCATCAGAAAAATGCAAATTAAAACCACAAGGAGATACCACTGCACAGTCATAGAGTAGTTATGATCAAAATGAGACAATAAACAGGTGTTGCTGAAGATGTGGAGAAACTGGAATGCTGATACTTTGCTGGTAGGAATATAAACTGGCACAGTACTTTGTAAAAGAACTTGCCAATTTCCTAAATATATTTACCAAACGACCTAGCAACTCCACTCTTAGACATCTACCCCTGGGGTATGAAAATATATACCTACACAATGACTATTCACATTACTGTTATTCATGAGTGAAAAAGTAAAAGCAACCCAAATGTCCACAACTTACGAAGAGATAAACAAAATGTGGTGTTATATAAACAATGGCTTATTGGGGCGCCTGGATGGCTCAGATGGTTAATCAGACTCTTGATTTCCACTCAGGTCATGATCTCAGGGTCCTGGACTCGAGCCCTGCTTGGGCTCCAAGCTCAGCGTAGATCTGCTTGTCTCTCTCACTCCCCATACTTATGCTCTCTTTCTCTCTCAAATAAATATATAGAACCCTTTAAAAAAATTTTTTTAAAAACAATGGTTTATTATCCAGCAAGAAAAAAAGTGAACTATTGATACATGCTACCACTCAGACTAACCTCAAAAACATTACACTAAGTTTAAGCCTTAAACACAAGAGACAAAATTTTGCATGATTTCATTTTAAGAAACATAAAGGCAAATCTATTAAAACAGAAAGTAAATTAGTGGTTTCCTGGCACTGGGGGTAGGAACAGGGTGACCGGAAATGGGTATGAGTGACCACTTGGGGGTGATGGAAATGTTCTAAAACTGGGTAGTGGCTATGGTTGCATAATTCTGTAAATGTACTAAAAGTCACTGCATTGTACATTTGGGTGAATTTTAGGGTAGATAAATCATACCAGAAAAAAAAAGATAGTAGAAAAAAAGCATTCACAATATCCTTTATGTTACATTTTAAATAATGACTTACCCTACAAAAAATCAGCTCAGCATATTCATGAATCTTACTCATGAGAAACAGATTCTACTTAGAAAAATTTTTGCATAGCAACATTCAACTTAAGATACTGATTCAACACTTTTTTAAAATATTTTATTTATTTATTTGACAGAGAGAGAGATCACAAGTAGGCAGAGAGGCAGGCAGAGAGAGGAGGGGAAGCAGGCTTCTTGCCGAGCAGAGAGCCCAATGCAGGGCTAGATCCTGGGACGCCAAGATCACGACCTGAGCCAAAGGCAGAGGCTTTAACCCCTGAGCCACCCAGGAATCCCTGATTCAATACTTTTTTAAAACATTACTAATTAGAACTGCCTATTGTGAACTGACAAGACTTTAACTGGAGATCTACAGAGACAAAGGAATTATATATGTTAGTAGACAAAAGAAAGGATGTTAAATTAAATTTATTAAAAGACATATTTCCATAATGAATCACTCAGACATTATGCTTTGTTAGTTTTATTTATACATAATTGTTACTTGTGTGATAAATGACTCAAACTTTCTATTTTGTTGTAATAAAATTCTGAAATGCTATGTGTTCTATTTGCAAGCACACAACCAGAGCAGAAAACAACACAAAGACTTTATGCTAATTATACATAAGTTCCTTGGTCAAAGACTGAACTGCCCATCTATGAACTGGGTATGCTAAAATATCTGCTGGTAATGTAACACTTTTATAATGAAAATGTACCTATCACATTTTACTCACACACATTGGGATCCAAATAATAACAGAAATACACCATTTGCATCTATCAGATTGTTGATGTGATTATCTGCCTGGTCATTCCTCTAAGCAGGTTGATATGTTTTGACTGTTAATTCTAATGAGTTTTACAGGTCTCATGACATCCAAATTCACAGAATGTAAATGAATAGATGAGACTTGCTATTTTATTTCTTTTCAGCTATTTCTGCCATTTGAGATACCTTACCATTTAATTCTTACAAAGCTCCAAAGGTCCTCTTAGCCCTACCACAGTGCATTGCCATTCCAGAGTAGGCAATTTCTTGCAAGGAGTTTATAATTTTCTCAGTGATTTTTCTAATGTTCCACAGCAATGTGCCTCTGTCTTCATTTATCCACATCTAAACCGGCTGCCACCATAGACCCCCTTCAAGCTGAATGTATATTTCTTCCTGTGTTGCCAATCAATTTTATTTCATTACAATAACTATTGTGAAACAGCTGGAATAAGTTTCCTGTTACATTACCCATACAACTGCTGATGGCACTTTGAAGTTATTTGCCTTTGTTGACTTCCAAATTCTAGAATGAGAAGCAAGTTTCAGTTTCTATATACTTTTTCACCTAAAGAGTAGAAAAACATTCATACTGGCATAAAGGTCCCACTATATCACCTCCCAACTAATGAGCACATATTTATAACTTGTTGAATAATGACTTGAAATCCATAAAATCCTTTCCAGCTCAATGAGATCTGAGTGGGTTCTGGGAAGATGTTAAAGACAAGGACAGAAGGTATCCAAGTTCACTACAGGAGCTAATAAAGAACAATAAAATCCATTCAAGACACCTAGGGTTTAAAGTTTGTTGGATGTAACTCTAGTCGTTAAAGATGGTGAGTGCTGGAGTTTTCAAAGCCACTCAAAATTTAAATTCTAGTTAGTGAATACATAATGTAATATTGTTTTCACCAGCAGAATTTAGTGATTCATCACTTCTGTACAAAACCCAGTGCTCATGATAACAAGTGCCCTCCTTAATGCCCATCACCATTTAGCCTGTCTCCAACCCCCCTTCCTCCATCAACCCTCAATTTGTTCTCTACCATCAAGAGTCTTTTACGATTTGCTTCCCTCTTTCTCTCTCTCTTTTTTTCCCTCTTCCCATATATTCATCTGGTTTGTTTCTTAAATTCCTAGTGGCCATCCTCAAATTTTAGCTTGCACAAGAATCACCTTGGATTCTTTTTAAATTCATTTCTTGGATCTGAGACCCAGTCTGGGGTTCTGATTTAAATGGAGAATTACCAACTCCCTCAACCTCATCCTTAGCACCATGATTTTGATAAAGCTGTCTGCACACCAAATTTTAAGGAAAAAAGCAGAGAGAAACATGAGCAAAGAGCCAGTGATGTGGGCTCACTGCAGAAAGTGGTCATATATTTTAGACAAAGCCTGGCAGAAATAAGAGGAAAAAAAATCTGGGGCAAGACATCTTTATGTGCTTGTGAAGGAAAAAACAAAAAACAAAAAACAAATGTTTAAATCTTACTTTTTTTTCAATGGAAAGCAACAGGAAAGCAGAATATGTTAAATAATGCCAAAATTGGCCTGGGCTCATCAGCTCTATTTCCAAATCATCTGACTTAAAGCCTAAACAGTTAATAATTTATTACAGATAATGCATATTAATTATGAAATGGAATCAAGTATCTCTTGTTGGAAAAGTCAAGTACTAAACTCTCTAAACCCCAAGGGCCTTCTCAACACCGTCACACAATAATTCTGTAGAAATATCTGGGTAGCATTAAAATGGCTTAGTTCCCATTTTCTCACTTCTCTCAGTCTAGGGTTTGGAATGAGAATAAAGACGAGATGGAGACAAGATGATGTACTCACTATGGCTGCACCCTAAATGCACTCTGAAGCAAGTTATGGTCCTTGCTTAGCCAAGGGAATCTTAAAATTTACTTTCAGGAAACCCCCAAATCATAATCCAAGAGGGACTACTGCCTCAAAATATGTCAAGATTACTTTTCTAAGGTAAGACACTTCCCATCTATCAGGAACCTGGAACTCCTCTGATTATGCGTTACTTTGTACAAAGAAATCCATGAAACCATCTGGGATAAAAATGTAACTGCAATTACGCGGAAACATTCAATTGTGCGTGAGCTCAATAAAAATGTGCTGTTTTAGTGTTGCATAGAAAATACTTGAAGGCTCCTGTAAAGAATTTCCTGAATTTAAAAAGTATACCACACCATGATGCAACTAAAATTCCAAGTACATACAAAAATTTAATGTTAATAATTAAATATTTAATAAGCAAGTATTATTATTAAACAAATTTATTCTCATAAAATTGGCCCATGCCTGAATTCAAGATATTAAGATATAGATTAATATATGATTAAAGAATTTATTGACTTTTAATGTACAATGTCAATCCATCTGCATGATGATTCTTCTGAGATTAATTTTTTACTAGAATTCACTGTATGATTGCCTTAAATAAGACTGGAGGGTCTGCACAATCTACATACAGAAAATTTTCATGTGTCACCACTGGCAGGACAACAATCCTATATGCCATCCTGAGTCTTAAACCAGAAAACCATAGAATGCCTTAAAGAGATGAGTTCTTCAAGATGATAAAGGCATACTGAACACTGACTAAATCACAGAATTGTGATGGATGTAGGGAGGGCAAGAAGCTGAAGCAAAGGAACAGTTCCTTGAAGACTGTATGTATACTGAAACAAGGAATGACTTTTATCTTTTTTTTCCTCCAGGCATTCAGCACAATATATCTATGTAAGTCGCCCCCTAATGATGACTACTTACAATGTTCTGCCCTTGAAAACAATATTATAATGAAGAGGCTAATATGTAAGTCTTTTGCGCACATATGAATATGCCTGAAAAGAAGGGTAAGCATTTAAAATTTAAGTACATACAATACAAAAGACTCGACCAATTTGCTCTCCTACAATGTGTAAGATTAAATGTTCTTCAAGCATGCCCTATGGATATTACCAATTTGCATAATTTGTGCCAACCGAATGAACCAGCAATGATGTCTGAGGAAATCTGCTTTTACTAGCTTACTAATAAATTTTAGAACAATTGTGACTGTTTATTTGATACTCATATTTCCTTTTCAGCATATTCACTAAAACGTGACTATAGATGATAAGCTTACAGATGACTTATTTCATATATTTTCCAAACTTTCTACACTTAGCATTATTATTTCGTTATTAACATTTATCTTGTTAAAATACTAATACAGAAAGAGCTCTGGAATAGAAATGAAAAATACTAAAATTCTAATGAAAAAATGACTACCAGACATGAACAACACAACATTTACAGGAAAGGAAGTAAAAATAAAAATATGAAAAGATGCTCAGCCTCACAAAAAATACTCCCAAAATGTCAATTAAAATTTCACTGATGGAACAATTTTTTTTTAATTTGGCTATTAGATTTCACAAACATCAACATCTTTAACACCACCCATATCGGTGAAAGCACAAAGATGTACTCTCGTACCCCACTGGCCTGAAGAGTACAGAGTGGTACCACCACTGTGGGGTACAATCAGGCATCTTCATCCCAAATTACCAGTACAACATGCCCTTTGACAAAGATTTACATTACATAAGCAAAATGGTGTCTCTACAGAGTCCTATTTATTTAGCGCTGTTCATCATAGGAAAATATTAGAATTGATCGAGTGGACTTCAACACCAAACAGATTAAGTAGATTAAGGAGCATACTCACAATCACATAAAGGGAACTGTCAAAAAAATAAAGGAGACTCTCTCTGTACACTCATGTGGTAATCTCACATGTGCATGCATGTGTGTGTATATAAATAATATAAGCTTAATCAACTGCTTCTAGACCACACACTAGAAACTCATAACCCCAGCTACATCTAGGAAGGAATCTAGCAATAACAGGGAAAGGGTTGGAGGAAGACTTTTCATTGCATACAATTTTGGAGGTTCTGTTTGGTAACATTCGAGTCCTTATAATTTTGAAAATGATATTATTTTGCCTTTAAGTTTGCATGGTTATTTGGCTCTTAACTATAGAGAACAAAGTGGAGGGAAGGTGGGTGGGGAGACAGGTTAAACAGGCGAGCGGTAGTAAGGAGGGCACTTGTTGTGATGACCATAGATTGGGTGTTGTATGGAAGTGATGAATCACTAAATTCTACACCTGAAACTAATATTAAACTGTTTGTTAACTGACTGGAATTTAAATAAAAACTTGAAAAAAAATGATGAATGGTGTCGGGCTGAGTCCAGGATTCAAACTCTTATCTCCTCAGAACTGTAAAACAATCAACTCATGATCCTCTAGTGTCTGACACTCATTCCAGTAGAGATAATCATCCCTTCACTAAACATATAGAATTTTCTCTTTCTCTTTGATTTTTTAATATTCTCCCACAGTGTGTCTAGGCATGGGTCTCTACTTATACCACTGTGAGCTTGGTGACTCGTCCTTCGATCTGGAGGTGCATGTCTTCCTTTACTTCTGGAAATGTGATTGTGATGCAGAAAAACTATCTATCTAACCCATGTTAATTATATCAGCCAAATCAACTCAAATCACTGAATTAAATAACACTCTACACACCATCTTAAAAATAGGCATACAACATGCAGAATGCGCACATTTCATACATTCCTCCCTTGTCTTGCTACACGCAATTATTTCCAACAGTCAGCCTGTGTGTTAACCAGGAATCAGCTGCATTTGCTTGAACACACATAGGTACTACAATATTCTGCAATCATGTATTTAATCTGACATTAAATATTAAACAGCAAAATACAAGTGCAAAAGTGTCTTTGTTCCCTTGAAAATTTTGGAAAAGCTTTAGAAAGGTTAAGTTGCTAGAGGAAAATGACTCTAATTTTATTAGGGATGAAGCAGCTGTAAAAGATATGAAATTTTTAAAAGTCCAGGATTCTACACATAAGTTATGTTGAGTGTGTCTTTAGTTTTTCTTCCAAATATAAAAGTCTATATTGGAAATGGTTTGTATGCCTACTGGGTAAGGTTCACCTGTATGACTTCACATCCAAAGCTTGGCTGATAAATATATATATATATAAAAGATATTTATCATATTATATTTGATAAAATAAATAAATATAGGTTTATATATATAAATATAATATATATATGATATATATATAAATCGCATATATATATGTGATTTAAATTAGATTCAAATGTTTAGGGTACATTGCATGCATTTTAAAAATTCTATCCTTTAATAATGGGTGGAGGTAAATAATCAGATGTGTGCTCAATATTTACTGTATAAGTGTGCTTATCCTGGAGTTACTTATAAAAGTGAAAAAACTGAAACAACAGGACAATGGTCAAATAAATTACACTACACTCACATAAACAAAATTCTATCCTTTCATTTATTTTAAAAGTTAACCGCTATTAGACAAATGTGAATATCCAAACTTAGGATTCATGGCTCACAACTTTTCTTTCATACTGTTGACACATCTGTCCTTTATAGTATGTTCTGGGACAATTTCTGGGCCTGATCTTCTAGATCAGAAATTTACCTGTCAGTTCATTGATGGAGTTTTTAATTCTAGTGACAACTTATTTTTAGATCCATTGTAACTAATCATTTTTTTCTGGACAGCAGGTATTGCTGTATTTTTTAAAATTTATTTTGTTCATGAATATATATATCTGCTCTTATGCTTCCATTAAAGTCTTCATTTATTCTATTAATTTTGTTGCTTTGTATATTAACTGGCCAGAGTTTGATGACTCTCCTTTATGCGGGTCATTTTCTTAAAAGTGTGATATTCTTGGGTGTCAGCTCATATCTTTTTGATTTCCCCGCTCACCTATCTGTGGTGACTCCTCCGGTTATTTGATGAAACAGGTGGGCCGCCTGCTGGGGGCAGGGAGCCAATAGAACATCTTTTGAAAGGGGAGATGCTGTGTCCTCTGGTGTCACCAACATGCCTGGGAAAGCTCTGTCTTTGTCCTTTCTGTTCTTGCCTAGACACGCACATGTGGATTCCAATGCTGGTCATAACTGGACATGAGAAGTCAATGCTACTTCTGCTCTCTGCATTCCTGCTCCCTGCACTTCTGGTAAAGCCTCCACCGTTCATGGAGGTTTCCTAATGTCTCCGTGTTCTCCATGAATCCAGCACAAATTGTTTTCAGTCTTTCAGGAGATATTCAACATGTCTGATTTACCAATGGCATTCTTTTACAATATTGTTTTAGATTTATTTAGAAGATCTTTTCTGTGGCTCATAAGACTTGGCTTGAACCAAGAAGGTGGATGTGTGAGATTAGTCAGCAATCTTTACTTTTTTTCATTTGGATGTTCATGCCACTTCTTCCCAGTTCTGCTAGTGCACAACCCTTGCCCCTTGCCGGGACACTCTCCCCTCCTGCCTTAGTACTGGTACCTGAGAAAGTGCCTTGTCTGGAATGGATATCCTAAAATATTTAACTCTTCAAAACTTGCTGTGGCATAGAATACTGTGATACAAAAAAAAAAAAAAAAAAAAAAAAGGAGTAAACTGCCCAAAACAATTGAATTTACACAAGACTGCAGATTCTCTATAAAGAGCTAATCAAAATGACTACTGTATAAAACTTAAAAATTAAGGGGATAAAGTTTAAGTAGTCACTCTTTATCATCCTGGAAGGATAATCCAAATATTAATGATAACCATTTCAACAGTCCATTGTAAGGGAACCACAGGCAATGTGTGCAGTCACCTGGTTTATTCTGCTTAGGTGTGCTTTTAAAAAACAAAAACTAAAACTAATGTGTTAGTTTTGAGCCAATATAAGTGTTGTACTCTTTCATAAAATTTGTTGCATTTTTGTATTTTAATTTTAAAGATTTATTTAAAACATAATAAAGTACTGTATATGTTGTATTTTGTCCAGTGATTTTTACTGAGTGCTGACTCGGAATCAGGTATCTTACAGTGTTGTGAAAATGAAGAGAAATGAGTAAGAAAGTAGCATCAAAGCACTTGGGGCATACTACATTTGTAGCTATCTCAGCTGTTGTATTTCCCTGTTTCCATCTGTCACTGGTACACCAGGCTGGAAGCCCCTTGAAACATACATCAAGGCTTTTTCATCTCCTTTTTGTATTCTCCATATCTGCACAATGTCTTGCCCAGAGGACTTATTTATCAAATGTTTCATTGCTTAGTATTAGGATATTTATGTGCCTGCTGGATCTACTATGTGGCTCAAATAAGATTACTGTTCAATATTAGAAACTAAGAAGAGGAAACAGAAATAGCAAGAACACTTCATACATCTATTGCTAGATATGCAAATAAAATTTGTGTGTTTTATAAATAGGAAAAATGAGATCCAGAAAGATTAAGTACTTTGAAGAGGCAGCTCCTGATCATATACCCAAAATATCTATTCTAACACTTCCCCTTTCATTGCACAAGCAGACTGGTATCTGGAGAATGAATTGGCCAACCTTATAAATGTTTACCACTGTGCAAGACTGGGTAGTTGATGATCTATCTCCCCTGATAGAGACTCTTGGATCTTTTCAAATATACACTAATGCAAAAGGTGTGGAGGAGTTCAGGCACCAGAAGACAAAGCTAGCTGCTAAAAGAGGGGAAGAGAGGGTACACTTAGATATCTGCTCTTTTCTAGGCAACTAATGATCAGAAAGCTTTCCCTTACTGGGAAGGAGAAAAAAAAAGAACTGTTGCAAATGAAAAGCAGTTGCATTTATAAATAATTCACCCCCACAGAAAGTCGTCGTGACTCCTCACATTAGAATTAGAGAATCAGATTTCTGGAAATACAGAACACGATGTAGCCTTATGATAATTAATAGTTTGGAACAGCCTATAGTCTAGCAGACAAGGCTTTTGAGGTCTGATCTCACCAGATATTTTAGGGTCATTTCCCCTTATTGGACCTTCTAGCCCAGTCACAGGAGGTTCTTATTTTCATTTCCTTGATAGGTCTCTACTTTTAAATCTTCAGCATCATCTCTCTACCTAAAACACTCTTTAGCCTTGTTCTGCCTGGGGAAAGCCTCCTCATGCTTCAGTTAAACTCTGCTTTGGGAAGCCTTCCCCACCTTCCTAAGCTGTATCCATCTCAGGAATAGGATTTGATTCAGCACCTCTGCTGCTCCATAGATACCCGGGTCATAACCACTTATATATGCTGTCCTTCTCCTAATCTGTAAATTCCTAGCGGAGGATATAGGATACATTAAACATCTAATAGAATTTCAATTCTATCCTCCAGTTTTTAATTAAATCATCCAATTCTCTCATTTAACTAATGAAAACTGAAGCCCAGAGAGGTAAGGGACTTGTCAATTGTCAGGGTACAAGCCAACGTCAGAGCTCAGATAACAAAATTATGCTCTCTTTCCTAATCCACCCTCATAAGGGAAAAGGGGCTGGCATGGTAGAGTCTGGAGTAACAAACCCACTCTTCTTGGCTATCTGCCTAACTTTTAACTCAAACGTCTGACTGCTATACTGTATTGCTGGCAACGTCAGATTTCCTCAATAACAAAGACTTCCCAGTTCAGAACATATACATATGTGGCTAATAGGAAAAGTGAGTAAAAGTCCAACATGATAAACAGAGAGGTATGTCAAACTCCTATTCAGTCTATGAAAAACCTACTCATAATTCTAACTTTGCTCCCTTAAGTATGGAGAGAAAGCATAGCTCATTTGGAAAATGTGACCAAAAGCCCACATTTCAACACAGTGAAATGCTTTATCCCCTATTGCTTCTACCACACCAGGAACTTTCTATATGTAATTATTTAATCCCTAGCCAAAAACCAGTGGACAATGAAAGCCCCACAAAATGTTTCCCCCAGTGAAGTGATCAAACATCAGTTCCACAAAAAACATTTTTAAAGGCTTTTCGTGTATTTTTTCCATGCCAACTTTTTTCACTCATGGCTAAAAATGTCCATATTTGAATATTCATCATTATGAGCATCTGGTAAAATATAGCCCTGTCCAGCAATTTACATCATTGGACTATGAGACCTTAGGAGGGCATAGGTAAAAATTTCCAGTTTCATTTTGTCTGGATTTTGACCATCTTTTTCCATTTCATGACTTTGGGTGGCTTTGATTGTGCGGATATTTTCTGCTTTCCATTTCTATTAGATTTTTCTAGAAACAAGCAGGTTGTTTTCAGATAAGTCCTTGTGGATTTCATCAATGGCTCATTAGAAACAGCAAAATGAAGCCACAAATCACATGAGCATTTTCAATATCTTGCGGGTTTTGTATTAAACTAGTAATAAAGGCCACAATGATGATGGATGTACAATAACATGAAGGTACTTAATGCCTCTAAAGTGTACATCTAAAAATGGTTAAAGGGTAAATTTTATGTTATGTATACTTTGCCATAAAGGAAAAGCCAACTTACAGGAGGTAACAATTATCCCCAAACCTGGGTCAGGGCAGAGAAGAGAAAATCCAAAGATGATCTCCATTGTTCAGATAGCGAAAATGGTTTCTACTTTCCCATTACAACAGGCCTCTCAGCAAGGCTCCCACCCCTATTACTTTCTACCATGGAGTGGAAAGGAGAAAAGCCAACTCCCACCAGGTAAAATGTAAACCTCAGAAAAGAAAAAGTTAAACCACAGAACCATGACCCTTTGCATACCGACTGGGTTCTAAGGTCATTCATCCGTCCACAGCTCCCAGTCTTTTGGTGACTCCTTCACTCCTGTCCCCCCCCTCCCCCCCCCGCCCCCAGAACACTGAACAGGTGTCCAGCGTGGCTATGCATGTGTTTAAATTTTAGACAGCTGTCAGAATGTAATTCCCTAGAGAACTGTTCTGACAACTTTGAAGTAGGACATTTAAAAAAAAATTTTTTTTTATAATAAATGCAGAACTGGGGGTGAGGGCAGACCCAGAGGAGATTCTGCAGTGAGCAGATTGGCTGTCTTCCACACTCCAAAAAGACACCACGTGGTGGGCTTATTTTGGAAAACAGAAAGAAGTAAAACCAGTAGGAAGAGTTACCAGGAGGCAATTTGATAACAGTAATCAAAAGAAACCTATAACCATGTAGAAGGAGAAGGCTCTTGATCCACCCAATTAGCCTTCAGATTCACTCACTGCCCTGGAGATGTTCAATGGGAAGTAAACCGGTTAGACTTCCTGCGTAGTAGAGACAAGGGTGAAGTTCAGGGCGACCACTTTGGAAGGGGATGAGGGACGGTCAAACCAGCCCGGTGTGTGAGGGGAGAGGGCGAAGTGGCGGGAAAGTGGAGAGCTGGGGAAGGAAGGGCGCTTACCAGGCCACCTCCACAGGTGCTGAAAGAGGCCAGCGAGCCAGGGTGCCGCAGCACCGCGCCGGTGTAGAAGCAGGAGGCGTCGGGCGGCGCGGGAGGGCGGGGGGCGGCTGCTGCCCTCGTTGGGCCCGGGCCGGGGCTCGGCCGCTGTTCCACCTCGAAGCGCGGCGCCAGGAAGCGGCCATCTCTCCGGAGCAGCAAGTACAGGTCCCGGGAGAAGGCCGGGATCCGCAGCAGTACCTCGTCGCCGTCCGGCTCGGCTTCCTGAGCCGGGGGAGGAGACGGGGGTGGCTGTGGGGGCGGCGGCTGCCACGAGGCCGGGGCGCCTGGGGACAGGGCGGCAGCCCCGCTGGATCCCCGCGGCAGTTCCTGAGATTCGAACTCCTCGTCCTCCTCACCCGCCGGCGGCGACGGCGGCCGAGGCTGGGGCCAGGGCTCGGACTGGCCCTCCGCGGACTCCACCGGCGGCGCCGGGGCCACCGAGCGCACCTCGCGTGAGCTGCCGGCCGCCTGCGCCCGGGCGCCTGCGCCGCGCACCCAGCCTGGGTCCGCGCTGCCCCCGCTGCCGCCGGCCGCGTCCACTGGCTCCCGGCGCCAGAGTGCAGGAAACACGACTTCCCACTCCTCGCGGTCGGGGGCGAACTGCAGCCCTGCGGGCGGGGCAGACAGAGAAGTGCGGGACTTAAAGTGTCGGGGTTCCAGTAGCACAAGAATTCCCAGGCTCACATTCGGTTCGGACACAAGGTTCTCGTATTAATGTGTTGGAGACCACCCGTCTAGTCCGTGAAACTCTTGCAACCCTGAAGACTTGCGATCAGATTACAGACCCCAGCATTTTCAAAATAAAAGTACGATGATATGGGGGGAGGGGTGAATGAGTGTGGCAGCAAAGTTTGGTGACACCACTTAGTTGGTGAAGGAAAACCGGTGCAAAGACATTACTTTCTTAAGCATATGTCAGAGCAAAGCCTCGCTATCAATTGCTGTACTTGCCCGTTTTCCTCCAGGTGCTGTAAACGCAAATATTACTGCTCTCATTAGAGGAAAGCTAATCATTCCACGATGCTTAAAATTGGGTCGAGAAGAGTGCATTTCGCTCGCGAGCATGACCCCCTCATCTGCACCCGCACGCTCCTTTTTATTGCTACCCACTGAGCCCTGCTCACCACGCACCGGCTGCACCAGCCCTGCCTCCCCGTGCGTTCTCGTTTTCCGCTGGGGAAGTTGGAAAGCCAGCCGAAAGTCTCGGAAGAACTTACCTGCAACGATCCCATTCGACAAGACCCCCAGCTGGTAAAGGAGGCAGCAGCAGCAGATGTGAGTAAGGCGCATCTCGCGGCTCTTTCCGGGACCGCGCTCCCGCGGCCGCGGCTCCCTGCCCCGCGCGCGCCTCCTTGCGCGATCCACCGCGGGCGCCGCCGCCTCCCCGGAGCGCAAGGAGGCCGGGCGGCGAGTTTGCCCAGGCCCTTTGTCTGCCGGGGGTGGGAGGGGGGTGCTGTGTGACTCCGAGAGGCTGCCGGAGCCCGGGCGGGGGTGGGGTGGGGGGAGGAGCGGGGGCAGGCAGAGCCGCGGCCCCGCAGCGCTCTGGCTCCCTGGCGAATTAGGTGATGAGTCTATTTTCTGTGTTCTGGACTTTGCGAGAGTTTCCGGAGCCCCACAGGATAGACCCAAAGTTCAGAAGCGAGCCGGCAGGCGCAAGGCGGGCAGTGCTGCCTCCGGACAGGAGGGAGGACTGCCCCGCGCGGGCAGGAGCGCCGCGGTGTCCGAGCCGTGGCTCGCCGCCTGCACCCGCTCAGAACTGCCAGGAGCGGTTCCCAGCAACCTGGTGTGCCAAGCTCCGCGCACGTCTCGGGTTCGGAGTGCTGCGAGCTCTTACCCTGAGAGGCGCGGGAGCGAATTTGTGGCGGGATGAGTGGGTGTGGAGGAGAAAAGATTCAAGCAGATCTCTGACAAGAAGGGAGCAAGGGGTGCCCGCCTCCGGTGACTTTGTGGGACAAAGGTCCCAGAAAACCACACGCGCGCGTGCTTACACACCCGGTTGGGGTGGGGACCCAAATTCCCTCACCTGACTGCTGATTGGCCACTCTTGGGAGGCCGATTTGCATCCTCAGCACCCACTCCCACCCCCACTCCCCAGCTGAGGTGTGTGCAGGTAGAAATGCCTCTCCAGTCCATCCCACCCCCTCGTCCCTCCCTCCCCAATCTTCACATCACACAAAGCAAAACTTACTGCAGGGTTGAGCACAAAGCTGTGGCCCCACTTCCCAAAGGCTTTGATTTTTCTATCTTTGTCTCTAGGAGTTTTCTAAGCTGGAAGATAATGTAATTCGTCACGGAGTGTGCTTCAAAGGTTCCCAAGACAGTAGAAACCCTAACATTTCAGAGCCCCTTATACCACTTTATCTTTCAGGCTTCCCATTCATCACTGCTATCAATTTCCATCCTCCTCCCCTTCTCTGGCTCTCATACACACACACACACTCTCTCTCTCTCTCTCTCTCATAACAAGGGTGAGATTAAAGGGACTGACATTAAATATTGTATGTTAAAGATCTCATAAGGTGAGATTATTTTGCCTTTTTTACTTTTTTGTACATCGAAAATGTATCTTTGCTCTTTCTGTCTTTTGGGGGGAATGCAAACTTAAATATTCTTGCTTCCTTTGTCAAGATCTTCATAGTCCCCACTCCCTTTTGCACACCTCTTCCTTGGCCACACCAAACCTTTCCACATCAGACTCAAGAGGGTTTGATCTAACTTTCTGTACACATCCTCTGAACTAGGCCAGTCACCTAAAAATTAATTAATGCAAATCAGTATTTTTTAAAATTCCAGCTTTGAGAGATTGGTTCCTCACATCCTTTGTTATTTCACCTTCTGTTCCTTGTGTCAAAGGTGACTACTATGCCTTTAAGGGAGGCAGACTATCTTATTTCAAAGGAAAGCCATTGTTTGAATAAGCTGGGTCCTAGAATACTTTCTTTGAGTTGTCTTGGGCTTAAAAACAAACAGGAAGATACTCTAGGTGTGTTTGTCAAGACTGCTCTGCCTCCAAACCTTGTCTTGTAAAATCCCTAGAAATGAGCAACTAGGTGGGCGTGGATTTCCAGACATGCAAGAAATATCTGGGTTACTTAGAAACCTACACACTCCTTATGGGACTCAAATGTACAGACTTAAAACTAGGCGAGAAATCAAAGGCAGTTTATTTTTAACAAATATAGCAAGTATTAAGGCAGAAAGCTAGTTTTACTGAAACATTTCCACTAGAATATACGAATTAAATGTTTCTTATATCATTTGAACAATGACAATAAAAATATAAGAGTAAAGTTTGAGGAGGAGGAATGTATATTGTCTGTATTTACTGGAATACCTTTGTGACTACCTAAAACTAGATGAGGTTTGATATGATTTGGTTAAATATACTCAGAAGCACATGTTGTCAATTTAAGTTCCCATCTCTGTCCTTTTGTAGTTCCTATTGATACAGGATCCCTACCAATCCCTAATGGTAGAGGTTAATAGTGATTGTTATGGAAAGTTTTGCCTAATTCCCAGATAGTTCTGATCTTTCTCCCATTTGACATGCTGTTATAATATATTTGTATGTTTTCTAAGATTTTTTATAAATCATGTGGTTTGGTGTACATCATGTACATATTTCTTCTACTAACCTATCATTTTTTTTGGAAAGGTAGGATTTCTTTTATATTTTTTTTACTTTTTTAAAATTTGATTTTCAAGTAATCTCTACACCCATCGTGGGGCTCAAACTCACAACCCCAAGATCAAGAGTCCTGTGCTCCACTGACTGAGCCAGCCAGGCACCCCTCTTTCATATATACATTTTTAAAACAACACCCCGCCTAATTCATTGATTTACACTGAATAGGTGTGGAAATTCTAAGGAGATTCTCTAAGATCATTTAGAAGATAATAGAAATTGATTTCTGTATGGTATTTCATTCCCATTCTAATTCCTTAATCCAGATTTACACCACTGACTCTGTTGGTGATCAGCTACTATCAGCATGATTTATCTGGCTTCAGAAGGAACAAGCTTAATAGAGAAAGGACTTGTAGGAAGTTTTTGTGCTCTAACTAAAGAGACTTAGATGTGCAAATAAGAGCATCCCTTAAAGTGCCTTTGAGTGTGTATGCATGTATGTGAAAGAAAGAACTAGCCTGATTTGAAATTGAGTAAATTGTGCATGGTGAAATCAAGGAGAAAAGGCAGGACTTTGACATGTGTGTCCATGACTAACCTCAGAGGGAAGAAAGGAGCAGCTGGGAAAAATATGTTGCTTTAGACAGGTCACTACATATGTCACCAGATGGTAGTTAGCATCAACCAAGCACGGCTTTTATGCACTTGAGGTAAGTGACAAAACATCAGAGTAAGTGGAACCAACTGTTCTTACCCACAAGGTGCTCACATGTTGCATTTTATAAACCATACTTCTCTACATGGAAAGTTGGCTTTGATGACTTCAGCCCGTCCTCATTCCCTCAACTCACTGGGCCGAAGCCTCTCACAACCTAAACCTAATCTTAAATCCTTTCCCCTCCAGAAAACCTTAAAATATTAAGAAAATACAAAGAATGCTTTCACTGAGTTAGGTGAAGAGGCTTCTATGCACACTGAGGAGAAATCCAAACAGAACCCTGAAGATGAGCAGAGTAGGGAAGACACAGCAAGATGACTAGAATTTACAGACCAGAGCGTCAGAGAGAAGGGAGCAGTATAGAGAGTATAGTAGTTTTCTACTGCTACATAACAAACTGAGTAATTTAAAACAGTAAACATTTATCATCTCACTGAGCATCAGGAGTCTAGGAGTAGCTACGCTGGATATTTCTGGTTCAGGGTCTCTCACAAGATGGCAGCCAAACTCTTGACCAAAACTATTATTTCTTAAGACTTAACTGGAGAGAGAGGTTCTGTTTTCTAAATCATGTGGCTGCTGGTAGGAAACTTGCCTCATGGACCTCTCCATCTGGCTGCTCTATCATGTGTTCTCTCAGAACAAGTGATTCAAGAGAGAGAGTGCACCCACCCTGCAAACTTTGGTCTTTTTATAACCCAATCTTGAAAATGGCCTACCATTATTTCTACCATATTCTATTCATAAAAAGCAAGTCACTGGGACACCTGGGTGGCTCAGTTGATTAAACATCTGCCTTCCATGCTCTGGTCATGATCCCAGAGTCTTGGGATCTAGGTCTGGGTCAGGATCCCCGCTCAGCAGGTCTTCTGCTTTGCCTTCTGGCCCTCCCCCTGCCCCTGCTCATTTTCTCATTTTCTTTCTCTCTCTCTTAAAAAAAAGAGAAGAAGAAAAAGCAAGTCACTAAGTCCAGCCCACACTGAAATGGAGAAGTATCAAAGAATTCATGGATATATTTTAAAAACTATCAGATGGCATCTATGCCTCCTAACCATAAATTATTTGCATTTCTTCCATATGTAGAATGCACTCATCCCTTCCCAGTGCCCTCAAAAGGCTCATCCTACTAAAGCATCCTCTCAAAGTCCAGAATCTCAATATCTCAACCACGTTATTAGGTGTGCATGAATGTTTTCAGCATCATTCATTAGGTAGAGCTCCTTTAATTCAGTCTTTCTCCCTCTATAGGCTTCTGAAACTAAAGGTACAGTATTTGCCTCCCATACACCCAACATACTGGGGTGGGACAGGCAGGGATAGCTGCTCTAGCCATTTCTGTTCAAAAGGAAGGCAAAGAGGAAGCACAAAGGAGTCACTGGTCCAGGCACAAAGGGGCCTTTGCTCTGTGGCAATTCTAAAATCCCAGTAGGAAAATGTTTAAAGTTCCTTGATTATGTCTCAAGGTCTGGGGATAATTCTCCAGGGTACTGGGTCTTCCCCTGGGAAATGGTTTCTCCTCTGAGTCATCCTTCCATTTTCATGATAGATTATATGCATTTAAAACTGATTAGTTTTCTCAACTGACTTCCTCACAGTAGAATTTATGGATCCAACAACTCCATGTCATTTTATATAGTCTCTGCTCCTTTTTGTCCAGAAATATTTCTTCACATTTAACTGTTTTTCAAACTTTGCAAGTATTCTATGAATCTTTATGGGTTTCACTTTCAATCCATGAGACCACACCCTCAAATCTCTTTAAGGTAAACCCTTCTCTACCTGGAGTTTCTGATGAGAACACTAAGAAGTATTCTTAGATTTGTTAGAATTCCTAGTGTTTGGTTGAAAGGATCTGGGAGACACAACTGAAACACTTTAGAGGACCTTCACTCCTACACAAAAATGCTCTGAATGTCCAAGTGTAATCTCAATGAGTTCTTAACAAAGGATTTTATAGTCCTGCCTTTGGCTTCATCATTATGCCATGCTTTCCTGAAAACGCCCTATATTTCCTTTGTGTTTTGAGGCAATTTCTTCTTAATTTTAGCATTAGTTTATAGAAAAAGAAGCTTAAAAGGTCCAAAGCCATCAGGTCCTGGCAGCTTTTTGTGAACAGCCTTCTTTAGTTTCTCTCCCTCCTTTCACATTTTCTATAGGCAGGAAAACACCAAGCACCAACTTCCAAAATTTTTGGAAATCCTCTTAACTTGAAGAACAAGTACATTAGGTCCATTTTCTATAGCAGACAGCAGTCTTCCTAAATTTACTGTCAGTGATGTACAAAGATTCTCTTTTCTTTAGTTTACAATAATATTTACCTCATTTTCCTACAACCCCTCAACTATAGCCTAACCCAAGCTCATATGCCTTAAACCAAAAGCCTTTTCAAAGTATTAAAGAAATTATATTTGTAGTTTAGAAACCTTGGAAAAAGAAATATCTAGTTCCAGATGCTTTCAGTGAGTACTGAACATTTATTTTTAAAGTAACACCAATTCTACATCATCTTTCCCAGAAAATAGAACTTTGCAACTTAATTTATAAAGTTAAATTTTATTTTTTACTGTCATACCAAATCCAGAGAAAGCCAGTACAAAAAGCCAACATACAGATTTTTATATATCATGAATACAGAAATAAAATCAACAATTTTAATCAACAATCATGAATACAGAAATAAAATCAACAATTAGCAAACTGAATTCAGCAGTATATCAACAGAATAACATAATATGGCCCATGAGATGTATTTGAGGAATGCAAGGCTGGTTCAATATTCCAAAATCAATCAATGTCATCCATTGTAACAACAGGCTAAAGAAGAAAACCTGTGCGACTATACCAACTGGTGCAAAAGGGCATTTAACAAAATTCAACATCTGTTTATGATTAAACTCTCAGCAAACTGAAATAGTAACCAAAGGGAAATTCTTCAATTGGAAAAAGAATATCTGTTTTTTAAAACTACAGATGAGAATGAGGGACTGAATACTATCCCTCTAAAATTGAGACCAAGAATGTCCACTCTTACCACTCCTATTCAGCATAGTCTTTGAAATCCTAACTGGTGCAATAAAACACTTAAAGGAAATACCAGTAATGCAAATTAGTAAAGGACAGATAAAGCTGTCCCTGTTTGCCAATGACATGATTGCCCATGTAGATAAATCTCAAAATAAATGCAAAATAATTCCAAGAGTAATGAGCAAGGTCACAGGATACAAGGTCAACACCAAAAATCAACCATATTTTTACATACTAGCTATGAACAACTGACAACTAAAAATAAGTTTCAATACCATTGACATTAGCTCTCAATGAAATACTTAGGTGTAAGTCTAATCAAATACAGGATCTGTATGCTGAAAATCACAAAACAGTAAAAAACAAAGACCACAACAAATGTAGAGATATAGTGAGCTGGAAGAATAAGCATATAAAAGGTGACAATTATGCCCAAATGTTCTTTTTGTTTATAGCAATTCTTATCAACATTCCAGCAGAATTCTTTTGTAAACAAAGACAAGTTGATTTTTTTAGTATACATGGAAACCATAGAAACTAAAATAGTGAAAAAAATGTTGACAAAAAATAATAAAGTCTAAATACCACCTGAGAACCGAATATTAGTATTTAATCCACAGCTACAGAAACCAAGAAATTGTGGTATTCCATTGATCCATGGAGCAGAATACAACCCAGAAATATCTTCCACACAAGTACAGTCAACTGATTTTTGACAAAAGGTGCAGAAGTAATTCAATGGAGAAAGGATGACCTTTTCAACAAGTAGGGTCAGAACAATAGAACACCAAGGACAAAATAAAAACACTCGACTTGAATCTCATATCTTATACAAAAACTAATCCAAAATGGATCATAGATTTAAATACAAAATATAAGACTATAAAACATGAAACTTCTAGAAGAAAATATGAAACAAAATTGTTGGTCTTTGTAACTTAGGGTTAAACAAAGAGTTCTTAGATGTGCTCTTTGGAAAAGAACAAAGAGTGTTTTTCTAGAAACAGAAATAAATAATAATAATAATAATAATAAATTCATTAAAAAGTGATAGATTCAACTTCAATTAAAAGCTTTTTTTTTTTCCCCATGGGGCGCCTGGGTGTCTCAGTGGGTTAAAGTCTCTGCCTTCGGCTCTGGTCATGATCCCAGGGTCCTGGGATCGAGCCCCGCATCAGGCTCTCTGCTCAGCAGGGAGCCTGCTTCCTCCTCTCTCTCTCTCTCTCTCTCTATCTGTCTGCCTCTCTACCTACTTGTGATCTCTATCTGTCAAATAAATAAGTGAAATCTTTAAAAGAAAAAAAAAAAGCTTTTTTTTTTTTCCTGAAAAGAATGTAAAACTGGGCCACAAACTGGGAGAAGATATGTGAAAATCGCATATCTGAAAAAAGACTTAAATTCAGAATATTTTTAAAGATCCTTGAATTCACTACTAAGAAAACAAATAATCCAGCTAGAAAATGGGGGAAAAACTTGAAAAGCAAGTATATGCAGAACCAATAAGCACATGAAAATGTATTACATATCATTAATTGGTTAAAAAAAGGAAAATTAAAACCATGATTAAATATCATGAGATGCCTGTTAGAATGGTTAAAATACAAAATACTGACAATTCCAAGTGCAGACAAGGATGTGGAATCAACTGGAATTCTCATACGTTAAATGAAGTATTGAATGGATCTCAAAGGTATGATGAATGAAAGTCAATCTCAAAATGTTATATGCTCTATTATTCCATTTACATACTATTTTTGAAATGAGAAAATTATAGCGATGGAGAACATATCAGTTGCAGCCAGGGATTAGAATTTGGAGGAGAGTGTATCCATATAGAAGTGGCAAAAGGAAATTTCATTGTGATAATGAAATAGTTCTGCAGCTTAATCCTGGCTATGGTCACACAAATCAATAATGATAATATTTCACAGAAACATACACATACACACACACATATAGAGCCAGTGAAATCCAAGTAAAGTCTGTAGTTTATTTATAATATTATATCAATATCAATTTCCTTGTCTTGATAATGTGGTATGGTTATATAAGACATTACCACTGATGAAAAATAGATGAGGTGTAGATAAGAAATATCTGTATTATGTTTACAAAATTTGTGAGTGCAAAATTATTTCAAAATAAAACCTGAAGTAAAACTTCTTCAAGGTACTTTAGGCTTTCACTAACACTCTCCCCAATGCTCACTACCCAGCTTCAAGCCACACTCACAATTTAAGTTGTTGTTACAGAAATACCTACCTCAAGGGGAGCCTGGGTGGCTCAGTTTGTTGAGTGTCCCAACTCTTGATTTTGGTTCAGGTCATGATCTCAGAGTTAGGAGACTGAGTCCCACATCAAACTCGGTGTTTGTCACAGAGTCTGCTTGTCCCTCTCCTTCCACTGCTCCCCTTACTCAGATGCTCTCTCACTCTTTTTCTCCCTCTCTCAAATAAATAAATAAAATATTTTTTTAAAAAAACCCACTTCAAGATACCAAAATATGTAAGAGCAGTATAGTGCCACACAACAAATTACTCCAAAACTTAGTATCTGAAAGAAAGAAACAAACAGACAAGCAAACAAACAAACTCTTATTTTGCTAACACAGTCTCTTAGTGTTAAGATTTCAGGGACGACTTATCTGGATGGTTGTGGTTAAGAGTTCTTGTAAGTTTGCAACTCAGAAAGTGACCAGAGCTGCAGGCTACAGTCACAGATGACTGGCCTGAAGATTCTGGCCTCCTTTGGAGCAGCTATCCAAGAGGGAGTAAAATAGTATACTAAAGAAAGAAGCCACAGTGTTTTAATAACCTAACCAAGGAATTGATAAACCATCGTTTCTGCCACAGTCTCTTTGTCAGACATGGATCACTAAGTTTAACAATGTGAAGGGAAGAGAATGAAATTCTACCATTTGATGGGAGGAGTATCAAAGAATTTGTGGACATATCACAAAGAGAGAACTCTGGATGTTTGCTGAGCAAACTCTGAAGTAATTGTCTGTATTATGATTTCTACAGATATATGAAGGAATTATCAACAGTCTGGTGGGGAGGGTGGGAGGCAGAAAATAGAACAATATTTCAACTGCTGCATATTTCCACAAGCTAGAGTAGAAGGTCCTCATAATGCAAAGGTCATTTGAGAGTGCTCTCAGAAAATTATATGCTAAGGAGTGGGGCTAAATTAGCCCTGTAATTAAAATTGATTTGAGCTCATTCCAACAAGGATTAAAAGTAAGCCTCAAAATGATACATCTGATTTTAAGCAACTTAACAGGCTACTAGAACTAAGTCCACTATATTTAAAGTTATAATAAGAAAAAGCGTCAAGGATGAAAAACTCTCATTGTGTGGCATACAGTATAAAATTGCAGGCATGCAAGAAGCAGAAAAATATTACCCATCACAAGGAGGAAAATGTCAGTTAGTAAAAGTAGATCAGGCATGACAGAAGTAATGGAATGAGCCAACAAAACCATGAAAGCAGCTATGAAGTTATGCTGTAACTTTACAAGAAGATAGTCAACAACATGAATGTGATGATGTGGGACATAAAAAAGACTCAACTATAAATTCTAGAGATGAAAACTAGAATATTTCAAATGAAAAACACACCAAGTAGATTGAAAGCAGATAAGTCCCTCAGAAAGAAAGATTAGTGAACCTGAAGACATAACAATAGAACTATCCCAAGTGAAGCACAGAGACAAAATGAACATCAGAAAACCCCAAAACAAGAAGAAATGTCTTGAATATTGGTGAGTTGTAGAATAATAACAAATGATCCAACATATAAGGAACTGCAGTTATAGGAGAGAAGGAATAGAAGGGGAAACTATTTGAAGAAATTAGACCAAAAATTGTCCAAATTTATTGAAAACTACAAATGTATATATTCAAGCTGTGCACACATAATGAGAATTATGCCAATACATATCTTAATCAAATTGCTAAAAACAAAAGACAAAGAGAAAATCTCAAATGCATCCAGAAGAATGACACATTATGTAGAGAAACAAGAATGACAGCAAATTGCTCAACAAAACCTATACAAAATGAGACAGGAAGGTGGGGGAATGGAAATCCTTGAACAGATACAAATTTTGTAAACCTTTTCTCCTAGTCTGTGGCTTGCCATTTTACTTACCAAACAATGTATTTTGAAGAGCAAACATGTTGAATTTCTTTAAAGTCTACTTTATTCATTTGTCCATTATGGTTTATCCTTTCCCATTTAAGAAATTTTTGCATGACTCAGTATCAAGTGTTTCTTTTTTCTACATTTTCTTCCAGAAGTTTTAAAAGCTTTCCTCTTACATTTACCTAAGTGTAAATGTAACCCATTTTTACATAATTTTAGTAGATAAGGTGAGAAAGGGTTCATATTTTTACATACAGATATCTGACACGATTAGTGATTAAAGAAATAAACATCAGTTACAAATTAAAAGCATAAGCAGATAATGGTACACATACAGTAGATTGGAGAAAATTTAAACTATTCATAATACCAAATGTTTGCTAAGATGTGGAATGAATGGAACTCTCATGCATTACTTATATATATGCAACATGGTTGCATAGCCATTCTGGGTAAAAAGCTTGACAGCTTCTTATGTTTCTTAAATATATGCTTACCATATAACCCAGCAACTCAGTCTTAGATACTTACTAAGAGAAATGGATGTGTGTGTATCCAAAAGGCTACTGGCATTTTCACACTTGCTTTCTTCATAATTTCCCTAAACTGGGAACAACCCATATGTCCATGAAGTGGTGAAAGGATAAACAATTCTCCTGTACCCTTCCAATGGTTTTCACTTAGCAAAAAAGGGAAACAAACTACTGATACATGAAACGATGTGGATGAATCTCAAAAGCATTATTCTAAGGTGACATTATGTGAAAGTCTAGAAAAGATAAAGCTAAAGTGATAGATAGCATATCAGTCCCAGGTACTGTCGGGGGCACAGAGGACGAAGGAGTATGAGGAAATATTTTGGGTGACAGTAATGTTCTATATCACAATTATACTGGTTACACAACTGTGTTTCTCAAAACTCATTCCCAACTGTACCTGTAACATCTGTGAAATTTACTGTATATGAATTATAACTCAACAAACCTATTTAAGGAAAGACTTCAGATGAATATGTGACATTCTCAATGCTTCAATTTTAGGTATTGATAAGTATATTTATAGCAAATAGGGATTTTCCTCTAGGGTTCCCCAGGTAAGTAAGAGCTACCCCCGTCTATCCACCCAGATGATCTGACCATGAGCCCAAGAAACCATCTTTGACTTATCTTCTTTATCACCAACATCCCATCAGTCATTAAGTCATGGCACTTTTTTTTTCTTTAGATAGCCTTTAAATTCATTTACTTTCTCTAGCACTTCTAGTCTTAATCTGATACAGCTGTCTCTCCTTGATAACACCATAAATCCCAAGGTGCCTATCTAGTGTTCAGCATGTCTGCACCACAATCCAGTCTTTAGACTGCCGACGAGTGGTGATTTCACATGAAAATCATACCCTTGGAATGAAATCCTTCAGCAGCTTTCCATTGTTCACAGAAAAAAATTCAATGTTACCATAACCTAAACACTTGGGTCATGTGAGTCTTTTCATATCTTCAGTTCCATCCCATTCTACTCTTCTCATTTTGATCTCTCTAAATGCTTAAAACATGCTATGATTTCTCCAGCCTCAAGACAGCACTGCTGTTCCCTCTGCCTGAAAGATGTCCCTTCTCATCCTGTGCTTTAGCTCAGATAGCTCCTGCTTATTCTTGACACATAGCTCTCCTCTTGACTTCTGCAAGCCTCCTAAGGATCAAGTATGTCTTGTTGCACTCTGCCATAGTAGGACTTTACTTCCTGCTCATAGTCATCCCTGATCTAGCATGTGTTTGTAATTGTTCAATATCTGACTTGACCCAAATCTCTTGAACTGCCCCACAATTCTACTTTCTACAAATAATCACTGTGTGCCTCTGAGACTATTATAAAACAAAAACATATATACTACTGGGGAGTAGAGGGGGTGGGATAGGGTGGCTGGGTTATGGACATTGGAGAGGGTATGGAGAGTGCTGTGAATTGTCTAAGACTGATGATTCACAGACCCGTACCCCTGTGGCAAATAATACATTATATGTTAATTAATTAATTAATTAATTAAAAAACATCCACAAGTCAATATAATACTATATGACAGACAAAATTTTAAAATATAAATATACATAGACTTCTCCCTCTCTTGTCTTCCGAGTGACAAGCTAAATTCCTCCTGTTCAGCACATGGGCCAAACAGTCGGTTAACAGGATAAAAGCTGATCCTTCAAATCCATGTAGGGTAAAGAACTTTTTTATTAGAAAAATTAACATATCTGGGAAGGAAAGAAGAGGTAACCAGAAAGAGAAGATCCTATGAAAACTAGTTTGGAAAGTTTCATTGAACTTTTGGATGAAGTGAGACAAACTGTTACAGTGGCAATTTCTATGATGTGATGAATGGACTTTGGAAAGATTGATAAATGAAGAAGATTATTACAAGTCTCTGTGATGTGTTATATGAGTTTACAGCACTTTATAGCATATGAACATTTTATTTCTATTCCTTTGGAGGAGTGGGAATGTGGGACTTGAATTTTATTTGTGACTGTAACATGAGGGCATGAAGTGTCTCAGGTTTATTTGGAGTTTAAATAAAACTCAACACAGGAATTGGTTTTACCTAAGCAGGTATTTTAAGTTTTTTTTTTAATAGTAACCAAGGCCAAGATTAAAATCTAAAAATGGGGGTCCTCAATCCTCGAAATAGTAAAGTCAGTTACAATCAATTCTTCAGCTTCATCAACCACGAAAACTATACTTCAGGCTTCTACATATACCACTTACATGTCATGTGGCAAGTTTCTGTGCCACTTAAAGTTTACAGAATTATTCCCAGACAAAAAGGACCCTTAGCAAAAAAAAAAAAAAAAAAAATTGAAAAATCCTCCATTTGTCGACTAGTGATTACAATAAAAGTAGAATTTCATAATAGTGGGCTATGAGGGACATTTCTTTTGTTGAGGCTTTGGCTGCCCATCATTTGACCTCCCTTCACTTTGTCATGGGAATCCCACAGTTGAGAACACGCTGGGATGGGAGGGCATCAGTTCCCACTAAAGTAGCCCAAAAGTCCAGGTTCTCATTCTCCTTATCCACTGGGGAGCAGGCTCTTGATCTAGGTCTAGCTAATTGAATGTTCATAGCTGGCAGAACTGGAACAAGTAGCACAAAGGAAAGAAAAGCAATTTGGAATTCCCTTCAACAGCAGTGGCCAGTAGCTACGGTGGCAGTTGTGCCAACACTTTGTTCTGTGTCCCAAGCCAGTTGCACAAGCATCCCACCCAGCTATTCCAGAGGCTGGGCCTGGACTACAATGAAGCTGCCCAGCTTCTTGGGGTTTCTGCCTGCTCTCAGAGCTTGGATTTCTAGCCTTCCCATCCATTAAGCTACACAGCCACATAATTTTATTAAACACTTTTCTCCTAGAGCTAACCAGAATCCCATTTGGTGGCTACAAGCAAGAACTGTAACTTAAATTGTTGTCGCGGAGTGGGTTGCAGTCCAAACAACCCTCAGAAAAAGCTAGGGAGTCGGGCATAGTTGGGTTGGAGGCAATGAACATTCTGTAGGTATTCATCAGTAGGAATCTGTCAGACCATGATACACAGTGACAGAGTTTCTCTTTAAATTATTTTCTCTGGTCTACTGAAATGAAGTGTGCACGAAGATCAGAATTTCTTGCAACCATACACTT
The DNA here is from genome assembly GCA_004024625.1 of Mellivora capensis. NCBI lineage: Eukaryota > Metazoa > Chordata > Mammalia > Carnivora > Mustelidae > Mellivora > Mellivora capensis. The sequence continues at coordinate 5,208 of PISX010017657.1, read as the reverse complement.
ACTGCATGGAATTTAAGACGGGGTGGTGGGCGGCCTGGGTGAGGGGGGGTACCTGCTTCTAACAGTCCTATACAAGGTCATTGAACACCCCAAATCTCCAAATTCTCAGCAAAAAGCACTTGCTGAATTCCAGGCCTAGGACTGGACTAAAAGAGTATCTAACCTCTATCCATTCTAGAATTTCCTTCGTTTGTTGGGAAGAAGAAACCCTGAGGGCAGGAGATTAGAATACAGGAGGAAATTGATCAAGTGAGTCATGTGCCCCTTGCCTCTGCTGCCCAAAGACCTAGAAGGTGCTCCTTTCTCCAAAGCCATGAGAAACAAACTGATGAGAAGACTATCATTAATCTCTAAAAATACATTAGTGACTGTTCTTCAAAGCTGCAAATTCTGTTGTGGGATGCCAGTGAAGGGGTCTCTCTGACCCTAATAGGGCAACTTGGTTATTAACCATGTAATCTAAATGCCCAGACCCACAGAGATTTTAGTGATTTCTAACTTATCTCAGGATTATTAGAAGTGAAACGGGGGGGCTACTTACTGAATCTTGTTTGATCCGTGTTTAAAAACAAAACAGAATGAACAACAAAAACATCCACTGTGCCTAACAATCCATTATAACAGAGGATCATGGTCTTCTTACCAATTTCCTACACCTGGCTCAATACATAGCCCCAGTCCTTTGAATGAAGGGAAGCCTGGACACCCCTGAGAAGACTTATGCTGACACCATCTATAAGCTAAGATTCTATTTTGCCTGCCAGAAAAGAACCTGTAAATATTTACTATGATTACTTTGCTTAGAGAAATAGAATATGCCCAGATCTTTTGAGTCTTATTGTTGAACACTAATTCTAACAAAACTCGAATACCTGGGGTGTCTGGTTGGGTCAACCCATTAAGTGTCTGTCTTCAGCTCACGGCAGGATCTCGGGGATGCTGGGATGGAGCACTGCGTGGGGCTCCCTGCTCAGTGAGGAATCTGCTTCTCCCTCTCCCTCTGCCCCTCCACCCCGCTTCATGTGCACTCTCTTTCTGTCTCACTCTCTCTCAAATAAATAAAATCTTAAACAAAATAAAACAACCTCCCCAACCCAATAACCAACGACCAACATCCGCTGCAATTTACTTGTTAGTGTTTGGGTTTCTGAAAGTCACAAATGAATTTCCATCAGAGTCTGCTTATAATAGGCCCAGCAAAATCCTGAATTCACACTGTGTTAGACTACGGCAACTCTCAAATATATAATATGTAAATATGTATCATGCTACGGTATAGTGTAACAAATATACTTCCCAATAAATAAGGGCCAAAACACAATAGAAATATTTCTCCCTTTTGTAAGAGTCTGGGCAGGTGTTCCTTATACTTTACCCAGGCTCCTTGTCTCCTGGGACTCATTTATGTCCCACACCCTTGCTGCCAGACCTACAAAGGGGAGGGCATATGAAGAAGCAAACATGTTTCCAAAAATACTCAGAAGTGTTACACATCATGCCTGTTTACATTTTTTTCTTTCAAAACCAGATTATAGGATCATCTCTACATGCAAGGGAGGACAGGCAATATTTCAGACTGGCAATCTCTGCCACAATGCTGTGCATTATTCTCCACTTGTTAATGTGTACTAGGAATAGAAATACTGAGAAATGGCAGAATTCCCACATTAGTTTCCTATCACACAGGGTAAGGGCTACTGTGGTAAGACACCAAATGGAAACCATTGGACTCCTCTTCCAAACCAAAAATATAAATCAAAGTAATCCTGAATTACTGTCCAACTACAAGGATTAGTGCCTCTATCAAAGACTTAGAAGATGCAAAGGTGGTGACTTTTTCTTTTTCATATTCCTACTTAACTCACCCAGGCCAATGACAGGCCCTGGGAAACAAATGATCATCGCATATTTAGTTAATTTTAGCTGCAAATCTAGATGTGACCTTTTTACTTAAGCAAATAAATATAACCTCTGATAATTAATAAGCAGCTACTGATTTGGTTGTATTTCTTTTCTTTATCCATATTAATGTAAAGCAATGGAAACAATTTGTGTTTATCTGAAAGAGATCAAAGTACAAATTCCTGCTGGATTATGTCTACCTTCTAATGTTTTCTGTAATTTGGTCCACAGGGACCTTAAATTTTCTATTCCTCCAAGCAACATGTTTTTCCTTAAATTAGTACTGATGTTGACAGAACACAGAGAGCATGACGTAGCTAGTCTGGACAGAAAGCACATATATTAAAGGGTAGGAGGTGAAGGACCTACCACCTCCCTTAAGTTCCTGGGAGCCCAGCAATTTGGAGCATGTCAGGATCTCCCTTTCAAAGTAAAGAATTATTTTGTTGTACCTTGTACCCCAAAGTAAAAAAAAAAAAAAAAAAGCATTTTGTAGGTTCTTTGGATTTTGGAGAAAACATACATCTCATTTGAGTTTGCCTTTCCAACATATTTAACACGTTGATCCCAAGGATGACATAGTTGGAGTATACTTCAGAGCAATCAAAGTTTCTACAATTGGTCTTGTTATGGTGCAAATGCCTCTGCCTCTTTATCCTATAAGCCCAGGAAATTAAGAGGGGCATCAGGCACATGTGTATTATCTCGTCCTTGTATGGAGTGGTAGCAAGCCATGATTAGAAAATCAAAATGGAAACCCTTACAAATCTGGAGCACTGTCAAGTCCTCTTCTGCAACTATTTCCTTCTTTTAAAAAAAACCCTTGGCTGTGGTGCCTGGGTGACACAGCAGGTTGAGCGACCAACACTTGATTTTGGCTGGGGTCATGATCTCAGGGTCGAGCCCAGCATAGGGCTCTGTGTTCAGTGTGGAGTTTGCTTAAGTTTCTCTTTCCATATCCCTCTGGCCTTTCCCCCTGTGTCCCTCCCCCCTCAAATAAATAGATAAATCTTAAAAACAAAAAACAAAAAACAAAACCTCTTGGCTTCCTACTAGGCCATTAAGACTGAATATATCTGACTACAGAAAGGCAAACGTTCAGGTAAACTGAACTGCCCATCACAAACCAAGTGCTCTTCTGTTCTATTGGAACATTAACACCACAAAGCAAGGCACTGGCCTGTCATCCTCACCAATATCCCCTAGATTATGGAATAATACCAGGCATATAATAGTTGTTTAGTAAATTCTTGCTGATGGATAGAGGAAAGGAAGAAGGAAGGAAGGGATAGAAGGGAGAAAGGAAAGGAGTTCAACTTGTCTAGAAATGCTCAGCAAAGAGAACTTGCTTACACACGACTACATGCAAACTGGTGCTCACAGTCCATTTTCATCAACGATTCTCCCAGAAGAGGAGCACGCTTATTCCTTTCACTGAAGCCCTTTCCACAAACTTATCTTGTTGTTTTTGGGAAATTCTCAAAGAGCAGTTGGTAACTAAAGAGGAGCAAACTCAGCCAGAATCATAGGTTTCTCTGTGCACTTTGCTGGCATCAGCCACAGGTGAACTGTGGCATGGTACAGCTCTACTCTGGAGTCTTCCTGAAGGACAACAGACTGGATTTCAAGCAGCACATCTTTTTCGTTTGTTTGTTTGTTTGTTTGGTCTAGCCAGCTGGAAAGATGCATGGCCTAAAGTTTCTATACTAATTAGTGAGCTGGGTTAATGGTTTGCCATGGTTGTAAGAAACTAGGAAGAAATCTGATGAAGAGAATGGTGAGAAAAAAGCTTGTGTAAGAATGATGGGTATGAACTTCTTCATCTGAATGTTCGAGAACTTTCTGGAATGGAAAGCATGTGTCCCGTGTGAAAGCTCCTCAAAACTCCACTCTTTGAGGGATGCCTGGGTGGCTCAGTTGGTTAAGCGGCTGCCTTCGGCTCAGGTCATGATCCTAGCGTCCTGGGATCGAGTCCCACATCGGGCTCCTTGCTCAGCGGGGAGCCTGCTTCTCCCTCTGCCTCTGCCTGTGCTCTCTCTCTCTCTCTGACAAATAAATAAATAAAATCTTTAAAAAAAAACAAAACTCCACTCTTTGAAAGAGGAGCTCATTCCTGGATTTTTACAAAACAGCCCTCTCTGATGACACTGCTAGCCTTTTCCTCCACATATGCGTGCGTGATCAATGACCACATTACTGAGAAGCACTGCAGCTTGTATGGAACTCTTCATTGACTGCAGAATCTATTTCCCTCACGAAGGTTTATCGAGCTTCTACTACTGCCAATTATCAGATATGCCAGTCGCAAAAACATCACTACATATCTGAATAATCTTTGGCTGGGGAAGCCTTTGCAACAATATAGAAAGGGTAAAAATCACCAAGAAAAAGGACATTTGACTTCAATTATTTTTTTTTACTTTAATTATTTGACAATGTATATATTATGAAATATATTTTATAAAGTCAAAAGGAAACAAAACCAAGGGTTAATATCCCTAATATAAGAAAGAACGGGAAAAAAAATGGGAAAAGGACAGAATAAGTCACTGAGGAAAGAGAAAACACAACTGAGAAACAATCACAGTTGCTCAGCTTCACCACTAGGGTGAGTAATGCAGATTATTAAGAAAATATCCTGTTGTGATTTTTTTAATACCCCCAAATTACAAAAAAAAAAAAAAAAAAGTGGTAAGAGTCAGTGCAGGTGAAATGTGACAGGTAGAAACAGTCTTACCTTTCTTCTGAGACCCTGTGTGCTAAGCCCTCTTAGGAAATGGTGCTGGTCATCTATAGCAAAACTTAAAATGACACATTCTGTTGATCCAGTGAAGAAATGTGTCTTAGAGAGAGAAAAGCCCAGGCCCCTAAGGACTTCACACAAATTTTATGGCTCTGTTGTTCATAGTGGTATGGAATTGAATGAAAGTCTCTATGTTCACTATTAGGCAAATGATTGAATACTGCACATCTTACTATGGAAAATTGTCACTTACTCTTTAAAAGCATTTATTCTTTTTCCTATGGATATGGAAAAGGGTAAACAGTGTAATATAAAACCTTTAAAAAGTCATCATGCAATATGTGTAGCACTTCTTCTGACATGCAGTGCGTGTATGTATGTGTATTAATATGCAGGAAGGAACGGCAGAACATGCAACAAACTCTTGATCTCACACCAAAGGTGTGAATGTACGTAAAGTGTACTAAAGCTGTGGAGAGGGAAACTTTTCCTAATGTTTTTTAATGTGTCATTTAATCCTCTATAACCTTAAAAATCTACTCAAGAATGTATAAAGAAAAAAA
>PISX010017656.1:0-42806 GCA_004024625.1 Mellivora capensis | reverse complement strand
GAAGGGAGTTGAGGGAAATTGGGGGGGAGATGAACCATGAGAGACTATGGACTCTGAAAAATAACCTGAGGGTTTTGAAGGGGCGGGGGGTGGGAGGTTGGGGGAGCCTGGTGGTGGGTATTATGGAGGGCACGCATTGCATGGAGCACTGGGTGTGGTGTAAAACTATGAATTCTGTTACGCTGAAAAGAAAAAAAAAAGAAAAAATAGAAGGCTGCATGTATTTTAAGTTGGTTGGCTAGGGAAGAAACCAGCATGAATTCTTTGAGAGAGTTAATCTCCTTTTTTTTTCTTTTTTAAATATTTATTTATTTATTTGAGAAAGAGAGCACACAAGTGAGGGGGAGGAGCAGAGGGGGAGGAAGAGAGAGAGAGAGAAGCAGAGAAGCAGACTCCCTGCTGAGCATAGAGCCCCAGTCAGGTTCTATCCTACAACCCTGAGATCAGGACCCCCGAGTCAGACTCTTAACCAACAGTCACCCAGGTCCCCTGGCTTTTTTTCTTTTAATCCCTGATGAGACTTATTTCCTTATGAAATATAGTCAAAACTCATACCAGGACCTTTTCTATTTGTGATTCATTTAGACAAAAATGATTAAAATTGGTCTAAACAATAAAGTAAAAAAGAATATTGCAATTGTCAATTGATTTAAGAATGAAGGTAGGAAACTTGAAGAGAAAATGAGAAAAAAGCTCTAGACTGAAGGAGGAAAAAAGGAAGAAGCCTGGGCTTACGGACATATATATATTGGCCTGAGGTAAAATATTTCCTGGGCAAGACATGTTCACTGACTTTTGAGACAGTATGATATCTGGTGTTTATTCAAAACAATGTTGGTTTGAGTACTATTCTGTATTCTTCCTCCATTACCAAAATGTTTAGTAAAAACCTACTGCATAAATTATCTTTGTCCAAATGTTGTTTTAGAGAATGAAGTAAGAAGGGCTGTATCCTAGCCAAGTGGGGAAGAGAGAGAACTCCATGTGTAGGAAGTGAGCTGTAAGTGGGGCAATTTAGAACTCGGTGAAGTAGAAATTTGAATGATACAGGACTGTGAGGTCAAGGGCTCTCTGAGAAGTCTCAGTAAGTGAGGTGAAGATGGGATGAGTTTGAGCCATTTTGTATAGATAGATAGTAAAGAAAAGTAGTCCAGAGGCAACCCAATTTCAGCATGAAGAAGCTAAGGCACAGAGAACTCATCTGACTTTCTTTTGGCTAGACGATACTGTAGACAAAGAGAACAAAGGGGCAGTTTTTCTGAAGTCCAGCTTCATAGCTCCTTGCTGGATGATGGCATACACCTGATGACCTTCTTTTCTTTTTAAAGATTTCATTTATTTATTTGACAGACAGAGATCACAAGCAGGCAGAGAGGCAGGCAGAGAGAGAGGAGCAAACAGGCTGCCCGAGGAGTAGAGAGCCCGATGCGGGGCTCGATCCTAGGACCCTGGGATTATGACCTGAGCCCAAGGCAGAGGCTTTAACCAACTGAGCCAGCCAGGTGTCCTACCTGATGACCTTCTTAAAGCAATTGACTAAGTTACATTTCTGGGTAGATGGAAGTTATCATAGTTACTCATATTAATATTGAGACATTCCCTTATGCCCCATTCTAGGTAGTCCTTGCTCTGTGTTTATGGAGTTAGATAGCACTCAAACCTGGAAGGTACATTACTGCATTTGAGGCCAACTGGCAGGGAAATCCAGCTTTCATTGGCCTTGAAGCCTCTATAACTTGGGCAGAGGCTTCAAGAAAAAGAATAAAAATTCACGAATATAAAATTAGTTATAAAAGTGAATACTTACCTGGAAAAAGAAATAACAACCAAGTACACATTTTTTAAAAGGTGGCAAATATCACAGACATAAAAAATACAGGAAAATAATGATTTTTACATTATTTAACAGCCTGCCACTTGTCTTTTATACTTTCTTTTTCCCTGCATGCTATTTTGACAGCTTCTTCACATAACAGTATTTTGTGATATCATTTCTATTGAGAGAATGGAAAGATAATTAAGTCTGTCCTCTAGAGAGGTTGATTGACACTTTTTTATATTTTTGATAATAATAAAAATATAGATATACTTCTTGTAGGATGACTACAGATTTGTACTCTTTCACCATAGGAATTCTGTTTGATCCTCCTTTTGCATGATTCTCATCAAAAAAGAAAAGACATGTATGCTGTTGGTAACTGTATCTTGTCTATTATTGAGTATATGCCTGATAGGAGAGAACTTCTGTTTTAATTATGCATTTTTGAGAATTGAATCTATGTATAATGTCACCTGTCTAATATGTAAAATTATTCATATTATTGCACATAAAAGCTTCTGGATCCAGATCTTTCAACCTTGTTTCTCCTCTAATTCCCTCATGTTACTGGTTCATATCATGTAATACCTTGGCCTGGGTACCATGTTCACATCAGGTAACAGTTTGGCCTGGCACCTTTGTGTCTGGTATAGGATGAGTTGGCACATTGGGCAGAGGGAAAATTCCTGTAGGCCATTCCTACAAAAGGAAAGCTTGCAATAACTTAATTACTGCAGAAGTGACTGAGAACCACATACGTATATGACATCAATCAAAACCGAATGTTTCCCTAACTGAACTGCTATTTAGCCCAGCTGTATAAATACCTGTAGTCACTCTAACATTACCCAACACAGCTGGAGTCCAATGATGAGAAAAGCAGAGGGGAAAAAGATAAGCCTTAACCAATTGTGATTAAAATTATTATTTTGCCAAATTTTGCAAACACATACTGACCATGTGAACACATTGTGAGGGGAACCCCCCTGGAGCATTTGAAAGAGTCTGTACAAGTGAGTGAAGCTAAAGCTTAAACTTCATTAGTTTCATGGTAAAACCGGTTCAACTAACTGGTCAAGTGACTGCTAATCAGGTGCATTCCATTTGGGGCCAAGTTCTTTGGGTAAAGGTAGGTATTCTAAAAGCATGCTATTGTTTACTTGGGTATTTTTTTTTCCTCCCTAAGAGAATTCTGGCTTTGGCAGGTAGTGATGTATAATGAAGACTTCCTTACTTTTCTCCCTGGTGAGACTGTTATGATTAGATGTGATAAGCTTAATCATAACTTTAATAAGAAACTGCTTTCACCTTATTATTTGCCCAAGCTGTGCGTGGGGTTTTATTGGCCAAAAACTCTGTTTACTAATTCTTCAGGTTCGTGAACAGAGAGACCTGGCCTTTTTGGAAAGATTTCCAGCCAAGGAGTTTCTGGGCAGATCAATTATTATATGTTCAGATGCTCCAAGGAATCAAAAGGGGGTTGCTGACAGAGGCACAAAATTGAGAGGGGCTTCCTGGCAAAATGAAGAAATTTGTTGCGTTCATCAAAGTCAGCCTTACTAATTGCACCTTAATAGTTTTTCCTCCTATTCCACCCCCTGCCCGCAATTTATTACGGGGAATTTCTTTATTGCCTTTGAAGAGTATTAGTAGAGAGAATTCTAAATAGAGTGAATTAGCCAAGGTCCAAATAGGAAGAGGGGGCAATTGAAGACAGCTAGTAAAGGATTTTTTAGTATAGGTATAGGCAATGGTGATATATATAGGATGATGATATACCCAACCCTACTGCAGCAATGGCCAAGTCCTCACATTTGTAACCACGAAGAGTCTAGTGGAAGGAGTCATTATTGACACTTGGACAGAAGGAGTAGCTGTAGAGGAGGGCTGTGTAACAGCAGTGACTTGTGGTGTGGTATAGCACCATTCTAAAGCCTGGCAGTATTGAGGCAGGGGAATAAACATCCTGACCTTTATTTCCTATTGCCTTTTGAGCTTTTGTTGTTGATGCTCATTGGCTGAACTCAACAGCAAACCAAAGGTCAAGAAAGCTTATTGATATAATCAACAAGAGTCAGGTGAAGGAGCACAGGTGAAGGTTGAGAGTGGATTTAGAGGGGCAAAGAGAAAAATATCCAGCACAGACGGTTACTTACATTGGAGAAGTCTTACCATTACGAGACTGGTCAAGGGAAAAATATCTCCATATTCTTGTCTTAAGAGTTCAGCATGTGTTTTTGCCTAGCATCCTAAATTTCTCTCTCTCTCTCTTTTTCCAAAGAGGGACTGGCTGCCCAGCTTGAGGGAGTGCAGTCATCAGATAGCCTCAAGATGTCAGCTCCATTAAGGTTTGTCTCAGCTGCCAAGAGCCATCTTGCCTGAGGTCAAGTTGTATTTTCTGGGGGTAGGCTTAAGTTGAATTAAATTAAATAGTTCAAAACCCTTCTTTTTACATATCTATTACAAAGTGTGCCCTGTTAAATATTGTCTTAACCTTCATCACTTTCATTACAGAAAACCTGTTCCAGGAATGACATTAAGCCTTTCTTTTGAATATTTTTACTGGAGCAAGTCTCCTCATTTCAACAGCTATAATAAAATGAAATTTTCATATGTTAAAATTAAATTTTCCTCAATTCAGTTAGTGATATTTTTCAAATTCCAAATATTCTAGATGCTGTTTCTTTAGTTTTCTTGAGTTGGAAGATATATGTCAATGTTTATCTTTGGTGTGTGTGGGTTTTTTGTTTTTTGTTTTTTGGCTTTTAAAATTTTTATTTTAATTCCAGTTAGTTAACGCACAGTGTTATTTTAGTTTTAGGTGTACAATATAATAATTCAATAATCCCATACGACACCCAGTGCTCATCACTACAAGTGCACTCCTTAATCCCTACCACCTATTTAACCCATCTCCCAATCTCCTTTCCCCTGGTAACCATGTCAGTGTTTATCTTGATGAGAAATTCTAGTGAACAAATTGTGTATTTCCAATGTTGAAATGGACTGAAACTCCTACAACACTCATTCTGTAATGTCTCATGCACCTTATTCACAGAAAATCCAATTTGGTCATGGTTTAGTCTGGTCACTGAATATTTCTTAGCATCACTTTATGATCTGTAATGGATACTATTACCTTGTGACATGAGAGTTCTGAGATAATGAGGGCCATTTTGTATTATCTAATCTTCCATTAGTTTTCAATCATGTTGACCCCTTTTTCATCTTCCTTAGGGAATTTATGAATTTTGTAATTGATAAATTTTAAAAAGAGCTTTCTGAATATTTTAATCTCACATCTTTCTCCAAGTCTTGTTGTGTGCTGATATTTAATCTATGTTTCTCTCATAGTATTTTACTTTCTTTAAATGCATTACTTAGTTTTCAGTTTTTATTTTCTAGCTTAGGTTTTTGTGACTGAAGTTGGAAAATAAATATGGAACTGTCTAGAAAGCTTTAGAATCACTAAATATATAAAACAATATAACAGTTTTGTGCAAAAGATGCATTGATTATGTTAAAGAAAAATTTGTTGTGTTATTTGAAATGAAAGGGGGGGGTCAATGAAAATGGTTTAGTAAGAAGAGTTTTATATAGGATTCAAGCAAAAAAAAATCAAGCAAATTGTAAAACCACTAAGATGAAGTTTTTAAAATATGGAAGTGCTCTATGTTGTTTAGTACAAAAACATAGAGTACATATATACATACTTGAAGTAAATTTATAGAGATACACTTGAATATGATACATATTAAATTTAAAAATAGTTTTAGTATGGGGAGGCAATGGAATTATGGATGGATTCACATAGATCTTCAGTTGTTTTTGTATTTTTCATCTTTGTTAAGCTTCAATTTGGCTATTTTCTTTCCATGTATCTTATAGTTTACTGATATTCTCTGTAGCTGTGTCTAATTTGCTATATTTCCAGTTCTAAGATTTCATTTTATAATAGTTTCCAGCTTTCTGCTGAAATTATCCATCTAACTATTTAATTTCTGTCAAGAACTGAGAAGGGTCTGAAATTTTACCTCATTTATAAGATAACAAGTGAGCATGCCACAGTTTCATGGATCTTGACAGAGTATATAGGGCTCCTTGGGTCAGAGAAGTATGACACTATTACCCACAACACCACAAGATGTCTGTGCTTCATGGTTGCATTGATTCCCTTTGTTCCTCAAGTCCAACATGAGGAGCTGCTTAACTGGGCGCTGCAGTGGATTTGTGTCAATAGCCAAACATCTCCAAATTGGGAAGTATAACTCTTTTATAATAAACTGCAAGCAAATATTCCATTTTTTTTCCTGGAGGGAGATATTACTTGTATTATATATATAGAAAGCAAATATTCCTGTTTCTTCAGAAGGAGAAATTATCACTCTCATCCAAGGCTGTTTGCTACATTAGTATATTTTAAAAGATAGTCCAGAACAAAAGCTGTTAGTACTTTCCTTGTAAGATGGGCAGAAACTCAGGAGACCCATAAAGAATTGTATTCCAACAATTTTTGAACTAAATCACATATTTTAAAACTGTTCTGAATATCTGCATCTTCCATACCTATCTTCTTATTATCTGCTATTTGCCCTCAGTTTTTTTCCTTAGCCAATCTGCAGTAGTTATAAAGAGTGACTAGGAAGCAATTTTTTTTTTTTTATGTTTTATATCATTGAGGTTGTAGGGTTGTTTGTTACTATGACGTATCTTGGCCTATCTTATCAGAATGTTATTTTTATTGTAGTTACTGCTACTATTATTGGCAGATGCTCAAAGAGTTCTTCCAGAAACAAAATGGAAGTGTGGAAGACTTAAATTCAGATAGCAAAGTGTCCACATGCTTCCATGAGTAATACTCGAGCCCTACTTTCCACATTTTACTTACTCCTTCTCCAGGAAAGAGGGTATATTTGATTGGTGACATAGGGTAAAACTTTTACAAACTTTGATCTGGAAGCCCCCTTCCTCGCTCAGAACATCCTGAGTGCAGCTTTTGCCATAAGGTGAAGAAATGCTACTTGGTGAGCAACTATTACACACAAATTGAAAAGGGCAGAATGCTTTGAAAACTAACAAGAAGGGTTCTGCTACATATATTCCATGAATTGCTCTCAATCTCATTAACCCAAATGCTCCTCTTTTCTTGGATAAGACTGAGTGAGGAGATAAGGAGAAAAGCACAAACTAGAAAAGAACTTCCTAATATTTCAAAGAGATTAGGAAGTTCTATTTCATAAAGACAGCAAAACCACTCTGTGAGGCAGAATACATGTATGTTTCTCTTCTCTTATTGCTGTACGTTGCTGGGAGCAAAGACCTATTTTTTAAGTGCTCTGCTATGACTAGATGGGTGTGTTTAATTCTAGGAGGAAAATGGTGGAAAGCCTAAATATGGCAGTAGCCAAACTGCATTCTCCAATCCAGTTTACTAGAAACCAAACATATTTTGATACTTCATCTGCTTATGCCTTCTGTTTTTCCTTCTGTTTTTCAGTTGGTTACACATGGTGGCAGAAGGGGTGTAATTGTCCATCCTAGGTCCAGCATGTAAGTCCATGAAATACCCGATTTATGAATCCATCATTTGCTTGTTGTTCTTCCCCATTTGGGGGGCCATCTTGCATATTACTTCATGGAAATTAATGCAAACCAACAGAGGAGTAGACAACAGTGAAGTCACATTGAGAAGTAGTTACTGAGTTCTATCATTAACTGACTCAGTTCAGCAACCTTCCTAGCCCGCATTATTTATTTTGGGGTTTCAGCAAAATGACAACCACAAGTCAAAGACCCTCACAAGTTGCTTATAAATGACCAACAACTCAAATGCTGAATCCACAAATGCCAAGGGTCAACTGTGTGCATGTACTAGTGTGTGAGTGAGATCAGTGCAGGAGTAACACGAGCATTGTAATCCCCTTAACCTCCTAATGGAAAGTGAGAGGAATTCAGACCAGCACATGGGGTGTACTCTTTTGCCAGAGGGTCTTTCTCTTCAGAGTTTTTCTTTTTTAAGAACCATAGACATTTATTTTATTGCCACTCTATTCTGCTACACAGTTTTTCCCTGGGCTAAGAATGGAATTACTAACATTGCTTGTTCCATACTCTGAAAATTGCTGTCAGGTGTGAATTAAATGTTTTATTTGAAGATTTGAGCTCCTTCTCATCAGTCACAAAGGGAATTTTTATGGAATAATACTTGTTGGCACTAATATAATTCTTTTCATCTTAGCCTCTCTAAGTGCTTTGTAAACCTTCTCTCTCTGCGATCTACATTTCAATGAATCTTATCACCCCTCCATCTAGCATCACTGACAGAAGCTTTATACTAACTCCCTCAACTCTCCCAGAGCTGCTTTCAGTTCCATGTAAGTGGCAAACATTTGAATAATTGTTTCTGGGTACGTAGAGAAAGGAATAAGACAACTCTGATGACCTTCTGGCATATTGTGAATTCAGAATTTAGGAGGGTTGCTAAGAGTAAAATGTGTCCCTTGCACTGACAGGGTGGAGAGAAAAAAAGAATGTTAATAGCAAGTGAAGAATAAGTAAGCAGCCAATTACCCTCCTCCTTCCCCCTTGTCCCACCCACCAAAACTTTTCTTGATCATATAAAGATCACAACTAGGGGATTTAAGTTATTCCACATTCCCATTAACATGTTCAAATCATAACTGCTTTCTAGTCACTCATGTCATAACATGTTTGAGTGGGAAGGAATGGTAAACACCACTCATAATCTTAACGATCCAGCCAAATCATTCCATAGTTGAGATACTGACATTCAGAGACATCTACTCTTTTATTTAAGATTAAATACAAAGTTAATTAGTGCAAAGCTAGGTTGCTGGATTTGTTACTGGTCTTCCCTCCTACAACCTCATACCAACTATATTCTATACCCTTTCCTTTCCTTTCCTTTCTTTTTCACTCCTCCTCCTTAATCTTTGTCTTCATTTTCTTCTTCATGTTAGAGCTAGATCTTTTTCACATGGACAAGAGTAGTTTACAAGAATGAGGAAAAAAATAAATACTAATTAAAATGCAACCAATATCTAGAAGAAAAATGGACTAGACTCTCTATCTTGTCATTGAGGATGGCTTTTACTTGTACATCCGGTGTCATTTAAACCTTATATTATGTCACAGGGCTTTCTCCCACTAAGGATTCTTCAAAACACAGGTTGTCATGTGAGGATAAAGCCTGAAATGTGTCATATATCTTGAAATAAGAATGTTAGGGAAGACTGTTTTAGAATATGATATAAAAATAACCACAGAGACCAGATTCTTCAATGGATCGTCATCCTTACCTTTTATTTTCCAGTAGTTTTTGACTTCTTAGCTTCAAGCCCTCCTTTAGAGTTTGAATCATTTAAAAATGTTTTTATTTTTAAAATCCTGTGGAGGAAGTAATATTGGATGTTGACAGCTAAGAAGGCAATATGCCAAGAAAATTAACCTGTTGGCTAACATTTTGAAAGGAGATCTGAGATGTATGCTTCTAACTGCCTTTCCTGAGTGGTTCCTTCTTACTCCTGTGTGATTTATATAACCCTCAATTACTGGGTAGCACCTGTAAAACAGAATCATACAATGTTAGTGCTGGCAAGGGACTAAAAGATCCAAAAACCTTCATTTCACTGATGAGATTCAGAAGGATGAAATGACATATCCAAGGTCACCTTGTAATTCCTCTCTTAAATTTGATTTACTTTGGATATAAAGGTAGATTGTTCTTTACATTCTGGAAAGATGGAATTTCAATATAAGAGAGATCTTTATGGCAATTTGGCCCTGGAGAATTTACATACAGCAGGAAATTTCAAATTATGATTCCCATAACAGTTTTAACTTGGCCACAGTCAGCATGCTCATTAAGGCAGGGTCTCTGGGATTACTACATTAGCATCTTTTCTTTTCTTTTTCAGCTTTAAAAATTTTTAAATTGAATTTTAGGTCTTGTGTATACCTGGTAGCTGCATTCATTTGGGGAAGACATTCCTTGTCAACCAATCACAGTGCCTTAGAAAGAGGGAAAAGTAACTCCAGCAAGTTAGGAGTTTAAACAAAGAGCTATCTCCGGATGTGAAATGCACAGAGTCCAGTCCAGGCAGAGCGCCACTGAGCTGCTTTGCCAGGCTCATTAAATTCTTTCTTGCTTGCCACAATCACCAATAAGTTAAGAGGGTGTTTTGTCGTCCACATCTCTCTTAGGCATCAGAGCTTTAGGAATTCTCCTCTCCTAGAGTGACAGTATTGTCGGCTGTGCTGCAGTTTGCCTTTCTCTTGATGGCTATGTAGCACTTCTCGGAGATGACTGCAAATCATTCTAGAAGTTTGGCAGGAGTTAGAGTTTAAAAAGTTTTTATACAATCAATTTGAATGTGGTTAAATTAAAATATACTGCATCCCACAATAAGATAAAAGTTCAGATAGATTTTTTTTAAAAGATTTTATTTATTTATTGGACAGAGAGAGAGATCACAAGTAGGCAGAGCGGCAGGCAGAGAGAGAGGGAGAAGCAGGCTCCCTGCTGAGCAGAGAGCCCGCTGCAGGGCTCGATCTCAGGACCCCGAGATCAGGACCTGAGCCGAAGGCAGAGGCTTAACCCACTGAGCCACCCAGGCGCCCCTCAGATAGATTTTTAACTCCTTTTCCTAAAATCATGTTAAGAGTTCCCTTTTGAGTCATTTCTTCCCACCCACACAATTTACACAAGTAGAACCAGGGGTTTGGAGGTGGTAGGGGTCTTGGCCAAAATCAAGAGGGGCAAAGAAAACACTAGAAGCCTAAAATCTAGCACAGGACTTGAAAAATATGTTGTAGAATGAATCAGTTCCCAGTGTTACTTTTCTTATTGCACTGTGGTTACTTGGTTCCTTGCCCATCAGGTCACTCATTCCTGTCCCTCATGTCCTCACTTGCGAATGACCCCACTGAAGTTGACTCTGGCTGACCTGCATTCAAGTTGAGACATTTGAGTTCTCATGCACCAAGTCAGTCCCAGGTTCTGTGACCTTCCACATGGCTTGAACAGGCACTTCAATCAGTGACTTAATTTGGGATGGCTGAGAGAATAGCTCCCTATCTACTTGTTTCTCTTAACATGGACATTTTTAATCAGGCATCTAATTTGGTCCTGGGGGACTTCACTCTGCTTTAATAATACATGTGACAAAATTTACCTCTTTGCTTTCAAAGTTGTTAATTATGGAGTGCATTTCAAATGAGCTATTGCAGCCAAGAAATCATCCCTTTTGGATGCTTACATACTTTAATGCTGAGAAGGAGCAATAAACATGGAAGGGTTATGAAACACCTCTCCATATGGACAGTGGTGCTTTGCAGGGGACCAAACAAGGTAGTCATGAAGACTTTTTGGTGATGGGCTCATATTAAGTTCTATATCAGTTTATGCTACAGCCTCTGCATAACCATAGGGCTTAATCTGCTTTTAGAGCAGAGGAAAGAAGAGCAGACAAAGGC
The DNA here is from genome assembly GCA_004024625.1 of Mellivora capensis. NCBI lineage: Eukaryota > Metazoa > Chordata > Mammalia > Carnivora > Mustelidae > Mellivora > Mellivora capensis. The sequence goes on along the minus strand of PISX010017656.1, from coordinate 31,492 downwards.
AAGCTTTAAGTGGGCTAGGGAATTGATCTCTTTAAGGAAGCAGACTCCATTTCTTCAGGGGAAGACAGGTTTTTTGGTTTGTTTGTTTGTTTGTTTGTTTGTCTTATGCCATCTACTGTGAAGATAGGCAATTGCAAATTGCTTCAGGCTTCCAGTAATTGTTGGGGTGTTTTCTCAGACTCACATGTGTTATGAATCCTTACGGTCACTAAAGCTATTACTTCTTTATAAATTGAGCAGGTTTCTGTGAAATTTGTTATAGGTCCTCTGGTCTTCAGACATACAAATGCTGTTTAAATACTGATGCAGTTAAAAGATTTAAACAATCACCTAAATCACTGTGCCTTAAAAGCAACAAAACTGAGCCAAAGCATTTGCACATGTTCACCTCAAAAGATGGCTTTTAGTGGCTTTGTTCCAGAGCTTCCTCTATTATTTTCTCATTACCTGAGATGATTGCTGGGCTTTGCAAATGACTCTGGGTGCCATAAAAAATATTTACTTTAACCCTCTAGGGGACATTGTCCTAGAAAATATGATTGTTAGGATCTGGATTATTGAATAGGTCTTCCTGAGGTGGCCATTTTATGTCATCTACTGAGAGGCATGCTTAGTCTTATTCTGGGAGCAAAACAGAAGACAGAGCTAAGAAAAGCTTTCCAGTTTATGAGAAAAGCCAGGGATTTTGTTTTTCTTAAATCTCAACTTGAACTCAGATTTGTCAGGTATTACAAAAGCCTTTGGGATATGGTCTGGGTGGACCAGTGTAATGGGATCATGTCCTTGTACTCATCAGCAACCAAAGAAGTAGAAAGTAGATTAACTTTTTGAACACGTGGGTGACAATAATTCTCCTTCTGGGAATGGACCTAATACAAGAAATTTTGTCAGTATAAACTAGGTATTTTGCAGAGTAATAACATTATGATATAAAAGGGTAAAATCTGATTACTGTTTACTAGACAAGAAGCTGGAGAACCATCCTTCTTGTGCTATGTAAGGAGAAACTATGGTGACGCTAAATGGCTGCTTATGTCGGGGACTCGCTTAATGTCTTGATCTTTGCTTTCCTATTTCTCAAGTGAGAACTTTGGAGAAGATGCTGACAAAAATCTCTTCTATCTTGAATATTTTTATGGCCCAGATGGTAAGATGCAAGTGTCAAATAACAGAGAGAATGCTTCTCAGGGTTTCAAAAAGCCTGGTGGGAATTGCTAAATACTAAATTATTGGTACTCCTTTTGGTCATGTAGAACATTTCCAGTTTTTCACAATGTCATACTGAATATTCTTGTATCTGAGTCTTTTTCTTTGGAATAAATTCCCTATCAAATATAGATCAAAGGTAGTCATCTATAAGACTTTTATTACATTACCAGAACAAAATCAGCAAATTAAACTCTCACCAGATATGTGATTTTTCCCCATTTTATTACAAATTCCCCTCAATGGATATCATAACAAAAATAAATCAAGATCAATATGAGAGTTTTGAAAATAAATTACAACAAAAAATATGAATATATATTTTTATATATGTAGTATTCCCCCTTTCTTTTTCTCTGAAAGTCAATTTCCTGCCTTAATTTAAATAATTTCACCCTATTTATAAGAGCTTTCAGCTTTTGGTAGCCCCTTTGTGATACATCAATGCAGACCTCAATCAAGGTTGAGTGCAATTATTCTGTCCCCAAGACTCTGGCAGTTGGGGATGGTCCCATTTTGTAACAAGTATTCCCAAATCCCAATCTAATCTCTCTATTGTGCAGAGGATATGTAGAAAGGATCTGGAATATCATATAAACTAAGCCTGTCATTAGAATTGAAACCAGAAAGGCCTAATATCTTGCCCATCACTGTGCAGCTCTTCATAATTAAATGTAGAAAATTCTGGATTGAAGAATGTTCATGAAGAGTTGTCAGAATGGAAAATAAAAAGAAGTAATATACGTGGCATTGAAGGAAGTAAGACACTGAGTCATTTTTTCTTTTTAATCTTCTTTTCAAAATACATATTAGACTTTCAAAGTCTAGGTCTGTCATTTAGGGGACTCATGGTAACTTTGTGCAAGTTAATTTATCTCTCAAGATCTCAATTTTCTCAAATTATAAAATAAAATAAACCCTCTTAGATTGAATCAAACCTTAACTTTCTTCTAAAGTTCACATTCAAATATTTTCTCTAGTGGCCTGTTAAAAAGACTGTTTTTAAGGAGAGAATTATCGTGAATCCAGGAAACACTAAGATTTTCATCTTTGTGCACATTTAAAAATTGTCAACAACTAAAAGATGGCAGATAAAAGGCCCAAGTTTTATTTTCCAAGTCATATAGCCAGGCCAGAATTTAAATACAATACTGAAGAATAAAATATCAGCCTACTCTGTTGAATTTGGACTTGGGTCCTACAGTAGAAATTATTATACTGTATGGGGTAGAGAGTGAATGGGGTTTATTCTCAGGGAAATGTTGGGATTTCCTCAGCCAAACTAAACTTTACAGACTTTCACACAATTTCTGAGGGGCCTATGGTAGATTGTGAGTGCTTTAGATCCATTCCCAAGAAGTCTTATTTTCTTTCTTAGATTTATTCTAGAAAAATGCGTAAGACATGGCACCTGGGTGGCCCAGTCAGTCAGACAGCCAACTCTTGGTTTCAGCTTGGGTCCTTCGATGGGCTCCATGCTCAGCAGGAAGTCTGCTTTGGGCTCCTCTCCCCCTCTCCCCCTTTTTCCCCTCTCTCTTTCTCTGTCTCAAATAAATAAATAAGTCTTTAAGAAAATGTGTAAGACACTGACTCTGATATCAAGGTGAGGCAAAAATAATCCATAGTAATTATAAAACAATTTAGTAGGCAAGGTAATAGAGATAAGATTAAGACACAAAAGAATAAAGTAGTCTCATCTATCCCAGCTTTGGGAGAGAAAGAGTAATCAGAGAAGGTTTCTTTTTCTTTTCTTTTTTTTTTTTTTTTCAGAGAAGGTTTCTAAGGAAGAAAAACTCTAGAGACACTAGGTGATTTGCCAAAGACCACACTGCTAATTAGTTACAGAGCAAGCACTGGAATCTATATTTAGTCTCTTTCCTGAGTGTCTATTTTTTTTTAAGGTTTATTTATTTGAGAGAGAGAGAGAGAGAGAGAGAGAGAATACATGTATATGCACCATTTGGAGGGAGAGACAGAGGAAGAGAATCTTCAAACAGACTCCCTGCCAAGTGGGGAACCCCACATGGGGCTCCACTGGGTGGTCTACATGGGGCTCAACATAGGGTTGGATTTCACAACCTTAAGATTATGACCTGAGCTGAAACCAAGTGTTGGATGCTTAACTAACTTAGCCACCTAGACATCCCACTGTGTGTCTAAATTCTAACCTACTTTAAGGAGATGAAAATGGAAGAAACTTAGATGATGCAGTGTCCTTTCCTCTACCCTATAAAATCTGTTTAAGTGGGGGCACCTGGGTGGCTCAGTGGGTTAAAGCCTCTGCCTTCGGCTCGAGTCATGATCTCAGGGTCCTGGGATCGAGCCCTGCGTCGGGCTCTCTGCTCCTCAGGGAGGAGCCTGCTTCCTCCTCTCTCTCCCTGCCTGCCTCTCTTACCTACTTGTAATCTCTGTCTGTCAAATAGATAAATAAAATCTTAAAAAAAAATCTCCTTAAGTGCACTTAATATTTGTCTGTTTACAGTAAAAGAAATTCAAATATCCCCTGTTCTCTTACTGTCAAAACTTCGCCCTTTCATCAAACGGTTGCCTGTTTATTGACTGGCTGTTATCTAGGTGTCTTCTTCTGAAGAGCATCACAGTGTCCTAGTTTTAAGGAACACATTATATTCCTTTGCTTTCTCATACTTAACATATCAGGTCCGACAGTCTGAGGGGATGCGTGTTAAAGGCAATGGGTAATTATTTGCTGCTAACAATAATCAGCCTATGTTAACTGGCTTTATTATTAAATCCATTATTTTATAAGGGCATTAAAAGTCACAGAGCCAATTTTTTTCTTTTTCACTGCCTAGTCTAAACTATTCTTTATCTCTCAGCATAGAGAATTCATTAACTCCTCAAGGGCAAAGATAATTCTGTATTCATTTTTTTTTTTTTTTTTCATCTCTCCAGAGTTCCTGGCACATGAAAGAAATGCATCCCAGGTATCTACTACCCTTTTAGGCTGGGATACAGACTGAGATAACACAGAGCAGGCCTTATCCTAACCTCGAGCCCAGTTCAGCTGAACCCCAAAGGACCCAGAAACTTGTGAGTGAGAAATGTAAATATTTGTTGCATGACATTAGGGCTGTGTGTTTGTTACTGAAGCATTATCATAGCAATAGCTAACACATATGAACATATAATCGATGGCTCAGTATACTGAATGTTTCTCCAAGTTACACCTACCAGTTCCTCCCACTGCTTGGGTTATATACTTACCAAGAGTCAGTGTCTTTGTTTCCATACTTGCATGTCAGCGGTACCCATTATTTGAATTACATCATTTACTCTGTTATAGTAGTCAGTGAATCATGTTAGAGAAAAACTTGTTTCTACATAACTAAGTTGAACACTTTTAAAAAACTTGGTGAAAATGAATTGTTAAAACATTTAAGTCAAATGAAGTGTTGGTGAGAGCTTTTAAAATGACGGGAGAGGGGTGCCTGACTGGCTTAGTTGATGGAGCATGAGACTCTTGATCTCAGAGTTGTGAGCTTGAGGTCCACACTGGGTGTAGAGCGTACTCAAAAATAAAATCAAAAAATAAATGTTAAAAAAAAAGACTGGGAAAAAAAAATCTAAAAAGATCTTAATTCAGATTGTTCTTTACCTGCTTACGTTTTCCTTTTCTTTTTAAAGAGATTAAAGCTTGGCATTTTAGATGATGCTGCATATGGTTTAATGCAAGAAAGGTGAGTTAAATTTCAATTATTGGAGATAGCCTCATGGAAAAGGCCTTGACCCTTAATGAAAGATTGCTGAGCACGTGCTTATTTATGTATTTAAGGTAAAATAAAATGCTTAATCTTATTTGCATATGTTTTTATGATTTCCTTTTATAACAAAACAAAAATCACCTCAATTCCTTTATTAAGAATCTCACAGTTTCCCAGTTTTTGGCTTTTTCATAGTATTTGACTGAGTTTCAGGAATGCTGGGAATTTCTAGTTATTTGAACATTTTGTTGTTGTTTTCCCTACAAAATCATACCCCAGAATCATCTGGATTTGAACAAATCCATGAATGGAAAAGAAAAGAGAGCCATGACTCTTGTGTTTTCACCTGGTTTTTTGGTTTTCACCAAATGAAACCACCATATACATTATTTACCTGAAAACCGAAATCTTTGCAAAGTATGCATGAAACAGAGCCAATTATAAGGAAAAAAATTGCTAACATTTTCCATGCATCTGGACTTGGCTTGAGGTTTGGGAAAACTTGGATTTGTTTCAGAGTTTTAAAGAAAATATTGCATATATTGATTGATGAACCATGCTGCTGGTAGTGGTTTCTGAGATGCTGATGGTCACCTCCTGGGAACCATTCTGAGATGAATGCTCTTTGACATTTTAGGATCAAAAATCAATCTATAGGTGATGACATTCAATCACCACTGACTAAAGTTGGAACTGAAAAGAGAGTTCCAACTGGAAAAGCAAGCTTCACACAACATTTCCCATAAGTCAATGGCTTGGAGTGTAGGGACTAACTACACAAAGAAATCCAAGAGCCATTCAACACCAGCTCACCAACAGTTTGGGACACATGTGAGTAATTTGCAAAAAAAGGGAGTTTTGGCTCAGACGTTTGGGCTATTCTAGTTTTCAGAGTGTCAGTACTCACCTGGACAGAAAAGGTAGATTGGGGGCTTGGCTTTAATAAAGTATACAGGCTCTAGACAGGTTCTAATACAATGTGATTATCATAGGCCCATAAAACAACATATTCAAAGACACTGAGTTATGGCTAAAGAAAGTCAGGTGGTAGTTTTTAAGGACATTCTTCCACTCCAGGATATTATTTTGCATTTTATTTTTCAGATTTTGAGAGAATGGGGGAATTTAACTATTTGTTCCAGGCAGATATGAAGAAATTCTTGGGTTAGAGGTATAAAAAATGATGTGATAAATGATGTGTTGGCATTTATGAGCATACATGAACCAATTCAAAAATAGCAGGCTGGTAAAATTGAAGATCTAAGGTGGTTGTTGTTCTCATTCATTTAATAAACTAACACCAGAAAGTGGATCAGGAAGATTATTTTAATATTCCTGATATAAACTATGTCAAAATAGGGCATAAAATGTTTTCTTTTTCCCCTACTTATTTTGGGTTCATTAGCTGGGACCATGTAAAGTAGACTGATAGAAGGCAGATTAATAAGAGGAAAAAACCCACAGTTTATTAATGTGTACAGCACTCATCTATGGGAGAAAACTCTGTGATGAATAACTCAAAGATGTGGATAGAACTTGGGCTTTTACAGCATCTTAACAGGACAATAAATCTGTAGAGAATTGGCAAGACAAAGGAAAAGGATTTTAGGCTTCCAGAGACAGAAAACTGTGGGAAGGGAAATATTTGGGCATAACAAATGGAAGTTAAGGACTAGTTAGTAAAGGTTGTTATGCAGATTCCTCCAGTCCACTCTTTGGGCTGATGAGGATCTAGATTTGTCTCCTGTAATTAACTTCTGTTCTTCCTAGTAGAGGGGTGGGGGGACACCTTTACAGATTTATGTCTTGTTTTAGGCAAATAGGAGGAGGACAGAGAGTTTTTCTTGTATCTCAATTGCCTTCAGCTCAAAATAATCCTTATGCCAAAACAGTGGATTTTGAGGTGGCATATTCTGCCACCCGCCTTCAAGCATAATTGTGCTTAAAGATATCCATGGAACAATAAAAAATAACCAAAATGAGGGATCTATGATACAGTGAAGAAATTTCTGGAATGCTAATAAAAAAAGCCACACTGAGTATAGACTATACTACTTCCTAGTCTTACAAACTTGGAGAAAATTTGGGGGGCACCGCACCATGTTATTATCTGAAAACTATGAATTCAATACAAAGTATCGATACAACTATTATCCAGTTGTCAAGGACATATCACAATATAATACATAAGAGCAATCTATCCTAATACCACCTTACATTTGCTTAGCAATTTACAATCACTTGAATGATGCAAATATTGACTTATTTGGATATTCACTCAGTACTTAGACACTTCAATGTCTCTGGCTATTTGGTGGAATTATTTGCTTTTAATAACAGGTGTTTGGTGTCTTCTGGATAACACTGGAAACCGTGACACTGATATTTGTGGAGAGAGAGGGGTGCAAAGGAACTCCATCGCCGACTCTGCACAGGGTTCAGTGGCCTTGCAGCCCCTGCAGTTGATAAGTATTCTTGAAGAAATGGCTTTATTAAGCACTCTGTTGACAGGCTGCCCTTATGATCTGAGCAGATGGCAGTCACTGGTCTCTTTGCTTCTTTCCTCCCACAAGCCCAACTGTCTTTATATCTAGAGAAATCAAAGTGAATAATATATAGCTATTGGTAACCGAAAAACACAAACTCCAGCCTTTTCTATTTTAATTGGACCCTCAAGCAGGGAAACAGGAAGAGAGTGGCAGCTACAACACTCAGCTTCAGATGCTTTGTCTTCTGCATATGGAAACAAAGAGTCCTTTATTCTGTTCTCAGTATGGTTATTTTTCACACAGGAAGGGATGGGGCAGTTGACAGAGATAGACTTCGTCCTTGTCTGATTCCATTCCATCACATCTCCATTATCCGTTTTCTTTCACATTAATTCTCCTGTTACTGTTCGTACCTTAGAAATATTTGTGGATGCTTTTTATTGTTATACTCTCTTAACATGATGATGATGATGCCAAGCTCTACATGTTTAATTGTTTTTATTTTTCCCCTTTTAATAAATTTAGCTGGGTGGTGAAGTGAAACAAATGGGCTTCGGAATCAGATCTGATTACAGTACAGTTTTCCTCGTTTACTTTGAAACATGCTACTTAACATTGAGATATACCTCTCAAGACTCAGATTCCTCAGCTGAGGAAATGGGGAAGTCTCAGGACCTTTCTCAGAGTCTCGTGGGGTCATTACGTGAGATAATTTCTCTGACATGATTACTCAGTCCCAGATTATAGGCCAACGTTTCAGTAAAAGTTTTATGAAAATTATTTCTATTTCTTATAACTGAAATACTTAAAATTTCCCAACCTCAGGCAGTTTCTTGGGTTCAATAATTCATATGTGGTAGTATATAGAAAGAGACTGACATTCATGCTGGTTGGTTTCATTAAAGTGAATGGTCATTCAGTTCAAGAGATTGAGACACCAGATTCCTCCCACCCCACCAGGGAAAATAGCAGCTTCTAAATTATAAGGCCTAACCACCACACAAGAGAGAAGAACTGTGTGTGGAGTCCTCTTTTGGGGTCATCTTTAAAAAAGGACATGGAGGTAGGGAACTTTGCAGCTCTTCATTAATTTCACAGCTTGAGAAAGTTATGTTGATATGCACTAGACATGGTAATGTTTTAGGATAATCTATCTGCTGAAACATTCCTGTGTCATCCATTAAACTTGTTACTCGGTGGGATAGCTATACAACTGATGAAAGGTTCGGCTAGCTCATTGACTTTCAGCTGGAGTGAAATACATTTTCTTAGTACATTTCAGCGTTAAGATTTTCTTTTCTTAAAATAAAGTTGGATTGAAGCAGAGAAGGGAAACGATGATGCAAAAAACAAAGTGAAAACATGTACTGTTCTGTGCTTGCTGGGTATGCTCTTTGGGACTAATTATAAATGTAAATTTCTGTTATGAAGAAAGTTTCTCTTTTCTTTTATGCTCCATCTGCCAGGATGAACCTGGCAGGGACCCGTAGGGTTATGGAAGAATGAGCTGCATTCATTTCTGAGTTTTGGGTATCTCCTATTCTACAGTCTAAATTGGTCTCTGAATCTGGCAGAGCACCTGGTGGGCCTCGGTGTTCGTGGGTGGAGAATGAGTGGGTTGGAGCCATATCTCTTTCACCTTCCTATAATTCAAAGGTCAGCATAACTTTTGAAATTAAAGCTCTGATTGAGGAAAATTGAAGAAGTAGCTGGGAGTGAGAAGGAAGTGGGGTCATTTCACCCTTGTGTCAAGCCCTGCTTCAAACTGATTCTTTACCCCGTCTGTCTGGGATGGACCTTCACATACGATTGAGGAACAGACAGTCCCTCCCCAAGGTTTTTTGTTGTTGTTGTTGTTGTTGTTTGTTTTTTGTTTTTGTTTTTTGATGTACTGTGATTGAGAAAGAAAAAGAAAGATGGCCATTTGAGCAGTTTTATAAGCTAAAGCTATGAAAGCTGTAATTTGAAAAACTACGTGGGTGGCAATGTTGTTTAAGAGGGAAAAGAAAAGATAATTATGGGGAAAAAAACACCCAGACACACAAATCAGGAGCTGCTAATTACATAAGATGGTTAATTTAGGAAATACAGCTGAATTAGAGTCAAATTTCATATGACTCAGATCTTAAAGCAGCAGCAAAATAACCAGAGAGCTTGGGGCAGTCTGGCATATGTTTTGGAGGCACAAAAACAATATCACTAATAGCTAATGTTTGTTGAATGCTTAGTACGTACTAGGTATTATGCTTTTTAACATTTTATCTTATTTATTTCTTAAAACAAACTCCTAAAGTAGTATCATTTTTACCCATTTGTCAGGTAAGACAACTGAGGCACAAAGTAGTTATACTGTCCAAGAAGCAGGATGGGAACCTAAGTCTTTCTGACCACAAAGCTTCTTATATACCAAGAGTTCCCTCTCAGAGGATCTTATATAATTCTGCAAATGACAGGGTTTCTCCTCAGAGCCAAATCCAAGATCCTGGATTCAAAAGAATAAGGAAGTGGGAAGAAACCTGTATGTTGCTTGCCTCATATCTATTTTTCTTCTTCCTCCTCTTCCAAAGAAGTTTGGAACCATAACGATAGATGTGAAAAGCCCCATCGCTATGGGATAGTGTCTCTCCTCATGTTAAGACCAAACTCGTTTCATGTCTTCAACAATGTATTCACTATTTTCAGCACAATGACTCCACATTTTTTTTTAGCACCTCAAATATTTATACCAATTTGTCAGCAGCAAGTATCAGTGACAAGTGGAGATAAAGTATTATTTATGCTGAGATATCCAATTTTTACTTGTTTGACTGCTTTCTTGAAAGATGATGCTTTGGAAAGTAAAATGCAACATTTATCATTGTTTGGTAAACTATGGGAGCTGGAGCTTGCTCTCCTCACTCTGACCCAGTTAGTTCACAGAACTGAGCCTTCGCAGACCATCCCCCATTCAACCTATGGCTCCATAGCCCCAGCACAAGAGAGACATTTATTTGCAAACCACTCTTTGAAAGGCAGAGCAATGCTAGGGTAAACTGGTTTTAATATAGATAAAAACAGATTGAAGAATCTATTCTCCACAAGTTGTAACCTGTTTCAAAGCCAATGGATTAAAAACCATTGCAGTTTTTGGATGTGCATGGGGACCGCAACATCACATTGTTACTATTTGGGGATAGGGGGAGGAGAGAAAGAGAGCAAATGACAGATGGAAGGGAACAAAATGGCTGACAGTTTCAAAGGGCAAGTATAGACGACTATCTGGATTCGACCCTTACCACATTATTATTTATGGAGCATTTTAAAGAATAATTTAATTAATTCATTTATTCAACCAATATTTATTGAGCACTTACCATGTGCCAGAGACCATTTTGTCATATGGGTATATAGCAACGAAAAAAAGAGACAAAGTTCATCCCCTCTTGAAGATGCTATTTGCATGGGAGAAACAGATAAAAAATGAATAAACTAGAATACAGTACATTAAATAGTAACAGTACTGTAAAGAAAAATAGAGCAGGATTTTAAAAAAATATTTTATTTATTTATTTGACACAGAAAGAGATCAGAAGTAGGCAGAGAGGCAGGCAGAGAGAGGAAGGGAGGCAGGCTCCCCTTGAGCTGAAAGCCTGATGTGGAGCTTGATTCCAGGACCCTGAGATCATGACCTGAGCTGAAAGCAGAGGCTTAACCCGCTGACCCACCCAGGCACCCCTAGAGCAGGATTAAGAGGAGAATGAGCAAGGTCACTGCACACTGTTGTGTGGTTTGTTGCTGCACAAAGGCATCCAGCTGAGGGGCTGAATGGCAGTGGGAATTAACAAACATCTTGAGTCCCCCATGTGCAGAATGATTGTCTTAATTGTCTGGTGATGAGGGTTGGGATATTAGCAAAGGTCAAATTAGAACACTTTAAAAACAGTGTTGGAGAATCTTCCCTCTATAGGTCACAACCTGTTTCAAAGTCAGTGGATAATAGCCATTGCAGTTTTTGAATTTGCATGGGAACTATGAGTAGTATGAGATCACATACTACTAAATATTTGGGGATGGGGAAAGGAGAGAAAGACCGTGAATGGCAGATGGAATGGAACAAGATGACTGATGAAGCTTCACAGGGAGGGTATGGAAGATTGTTTATCTGGATTTGGTCCTCACCTTAACACTGTTATTTATGTAATATTTTGAAATTTAATTTAATTCATTCAGCTATTGAACAAATACTTGTTGAACACCTCCTACCAGACCTTTCGACACTTCCCAATTCTTGATTCAAGGTTTGATGGATGATTTTATTTGAAGATATCATTAAAGTAGTCTGGGGCCTCTCCTTTTCCAAAAGAAACTTTTGGAAGTTTCTTTCCAGTGACTTGTAGGTGACCTAATGTGAATGTTTTCATTTTCAAATTTGGAGCCTCAGAAAACCTAATGTTGGTGATGAAAATCAAAGACATCTAGACTTTCTGTATGAACAATTGATTTTTATAAATGTACTGTGCAATACATGAATTGCTACATTAGTTTCTTTTTGAATATTTTACTTTTAGTCTGAAAACTCTGAGGAAGACTGATAACCTTATCCAATTGTGGGCTTAGTTAACCTAATTTTAAAATAGTACTTAACTTCTATTTTTGCCCAGTGGGTTGAAAAGGACCTTGAAACATCCCCACAAGTGACATGGCAAAGAGAGAGCAGGAAATTATTTTCCTTCTTTTTGTCTTCATCAATTATTCAATCAATTGGCCATTTTTGATTGAGTACACAGAGGTAGGTGGCATTGTGCTATTTGGGTATGGGGTATTTTAAAAAGGAAGACTACGTTCTAATATGTAAGGAGATAAGTTAAACTAAGTCAGTTTGAGAAGTTGGGGTGGTATATAAGTAAATGCTAGTTTACTTATGGCTCAAAGGTCTTGAGTTATTAATTCATAGTTCTTGGTCATAATCAACGGAAGCCGTGTCTCATAAACGAAGCAAAATGGAGTTTATCATGTAGCTTACAGATCTACTGAGAGAACAGAAGAAGAAACCTTAGAATAAACTTTCTGAAAAAAGCATGGCTCAAAATGTACCTGCTGGAGCAACTGTGGCTTCTGCTGCTGACCACAGGATTCTTGAGTTGGCACGACTACTAATTTTGGGTCAGATGTTCAACCCTGCATCCACGGCAAATTCTGCTGCCACAAGCAAAGAGAAAGCTCTTCCTCCCTGCTCTCTCGTATCACCAGCCACAGGGTCAAAGTCAAGGTTGGGTGACTTTGACTGGAAGAGATCCTCAGCTTCTGAATCCTAGGAGGAAAGAATGCTAGGAAAGCGACCAGCTGTCATTGCTGTTTTCTAACGGTGGTCTTTGCTGTCCACCCAGATTAATGATAAACTGTGGAATTCTTTAAACTTAAAAAGTGGTTCTGACACTTAGTAGCCAAAGTAAGTGATGAATTGTCATTACAAAATCAAAATCAGTCAGAGAAAGACAAATAGCATATGGTTTCATTCATATGTGGAATTTAAGAAACAAAACAAATGAGCAAAGGGTAAGAAAAAAAAGAGATAGAAAGGCAAACCAAGGTACAGATTCTTAAGTATAGAGAACAAACTGATGGTTAGCAGAGGGGTGGTGGGTGGGGGATGGGTTTAATAGGAGATGGGGATTAAGGAGCTCACGTGATGAGTACCACATGATGTATAGAAGTCTTGTCAGTGCATAGTACACCTGAAACTAATATTACACCATACGTCAACTAACTGTAGTTTAAATAAAAAGTTCAAACAAACAAAAGGAATCTAAGTAAATACTTTCCTCTCAGGCTTATTGATTCATATCTATGTATGTTGAATATGGTGGAGACATTTTAGATTTCATATTACTGGTCTATTCTTTGTAAGGTTACATTTTTCCAGTCAACCATCCATTAATTATTCTTCTACCTCATCTTCTTATGTGAGGGGCCAAAGATTATTTCATATGCCATTTGCCTTTTTAGACAGCAAATAGAAAACCATTGGACTGATGCATGAACATTGGAAAATAATAATTTTTGAGGATTTGCATATGTGTTATAGAAACATTGTGACAGATGACAGAAAAGTCTTTTCTAAAAAACTCAACTATTTTAACTAAAATAGCATTTTTTTAAAGATTCGACCTCTGGGATATATTAAAAGGGAATTAGAAATATTTAAAAGGTAATATATAAAAAATTATATATAAATATTAATATATTTATATATAATATACATTTATATATAAATATATTATATATTGATATATAATTAATATAAATATAAATATATTATACATTTATTTATAAATTTATAAATATATTAAATATATATAAATATAAATATATTAAAAGGTAATTAGAAAATTTTTAGTGAAGCATCAGTAATGACAAGTGAGATAATAAACATAATAGAACATGTACAATTAGAAAAACTTTTTGAGGCCCCAATACAAACAGAAATATAGGTTGGAATATATTCTAAAACTTCCACATACTCTCTGTATCGAATAAACCATGAAAATGAACATCTGAGATTGAGACTCATCTTCCATAGATATTATAAAAAATGATGTATGGTTATAGATGCTCACTATATTTAACCAGGGTGAGCACTGAGTAATATATAGACTTGATGACTCACTATGTTGTTCACCTGAAGCCAATATAACATTGTAGGCCAACTATATATCAATAATAAAAAGAGGCAAAAAATTTTTTGATCTTTACAAACTTAAAAAATAAAACATACATAAGAAACCACTTAATATATTATTGGCATAGTCAAAGGACCTACTATATAAGTGATGAAACTAAAATAATTCTTCACCAAATTCTGAAATAACACTGATGCTGCTGGCTTAAGTTCAGAGCCACACTTTTTATTTAGAGGGCATCACCATCACCACCACCAACTCCAGCCTGAGCAGAAGCATCGCTTTCTTAAGATAGTAATCAGCGTAATGAAGAACAATTGATTAGGGACTGAGCTTGTCATCCTAAGACGTGTATTATTGGTTGGATATCAGACTCTACTTCACTGCACATAACTGAGGCTTTATTAACTGAGGGACACTGAATGCCAAGACCTGTGGAATGTGTCCTAACTGCCTGGGCTGGGTTGATTGGCTTCATCATGCAATGTTCAATAAACTTCCAGATGTCTCATTCCCCTCTGGTGTTATGGGGACCCAGGAGATGAACAGCTGATAAAAACAGAGTTATGGAGTAGGAGAACTTAGCCTTACAACTTCCTGGGAGCTCACAGGGCTGTTTGTACATAGTTTTTTCAGCACACATAGTCTAAGAACTGGTGCCTGCAGTAGGATGCCTGCCTGGGCACAAGGAGAGGTCCTACAGATTTCTTCACTGGTGTTTCTGGTTCTGTTTGCTCCGATCAAGCCTAGTCCACAAAAAGTTTGTGCTGGGAAATGCAAATAGTGAAATCAATGGTTTTTTCACTGATTTGTTTTGTTCTGTGGGGCTTCTCTTGGTTCATCTGTGGAGTCTCAGGAGTCCCTCAAGGGATGTCTGGATGGCCTGGCTGCCACCTGCTCCAGCCAGCTCAGTTCTGCTTTCATCTTTTATATATTTGGACTCGGTATGATTTTATTTTTGAAATATAATTCTACTGCTAAAAAAGAAGAAGAAGAAGAAGAAAAGAAGCAAGCTTTGGTGATCACCAACATAAAGAAAAATTCTAAGGACCAATTTCTCCCTCCCCTCCTCTCCTCTTCCTTCTCTTCTCTTGTAAAACTGTTTATTCCAAAAGTTCTTGGCTTCTGTAATAATAACTAACCCATGGTGCTTACTACACATCAGGCACTATTCTGGGGGATTTGCATATATTAAAGTCACTTAATCCTCAAGACAGCTCCATAAAGGAGGCACTGTTTTTACCTTTACTTTATAGGTGAGGAAATAGGAGAACAGAAACATTTTGCAGCCTGCCCATAGTTTATGCAACCAGTACCTGGCAGAGCTTGGACCCAAACCCAGGCAGCCCAGTTTCAGAATCTGTCCTTTAAATTAACTTTGTTACATGCGTCTCCCTCTGTAAGCCATTTTGTGTTGCTCTGTTTTTCTCTCCACCCCTTAACTTTTTGAGCAATGATGTGGTCTCTGATTTAAGTGAAATTCTTAAGAGGTAGGGACTAGCTACAGACTCAGGATTACATTTTGTGACCCACATAACATCCTGCACAATTGTTGCCCTTTTCAACAAATTCCTGAAGCTTATTAAAAGATATTCACAGTGAGCATGTTGGAAGACTTATGCATATGTCGTGATTATCTCCCCAAAACATTTTTTAAAAGATTTTTATTTATTTATTTGTAAGAGATCACAAGTAGGCAGAGAGGCAGGCAGAGAGAAAGAGGAGGAAGCAGGCTCCCTGCTGAGCAAAGAGCCCGAGGACACAGGGCTTGATCCCAGGACCCTGAGATCATGACCTGAGCCTTAGGCAGAGGCTTTAACCCACTGAGCCACCCAGGCACCCCTATCTCCCCAAATCTTAACGGTGATGATGATAAGGCTAAGAGAGTAATTGCTTAAGACTATCACGTGCTTATGGCTATCATCTGTGGACAAAGGTAGGAAGTGGTCCTTTTTCTATTTCTGTTTACCCTCTACTGCCCAAGAACATAACTCTCAGTTTTCCCTGGATCTGCATATCTGTCCAAATCACAAGTGTTGCTCAAAAAACACGTATGGGGGACTAAATGAAAGGATCTGAGTATCATCATTTAAAATCTCCACGTACACTCATTTTTCCAAAGTTCTCAGCCTTAGGAAATCAATTTCACCATCTTTCAGGTTGTTATAATAACTGGACTGGGATTGGCATATGATCTGCAGTGCAGAAAAGTTCTGATCTGTTCAGCTGGCTTTGTCTCTTAGAGGTGCCACGCTTCCTTCTTGTCATGGTCTTCCCTGAGGCACAAAAAAGTGGATCTCTAATTTCTCAGAGAAACTTACGACCCAGGAGAGTTGTTCTGAGTAGTTTCCCTTTCAGAACCGCAAACTGGCGGTTGTTAATCACTCTCACAGGAAGGAGAGTCAGCAACAATCATGTTAAAAAGGGGTAATAGCCTTGATTGAGAGCTTGTGTGTCAGGCAATTTGCAAGGAACTTTATGCATATTATAGCATTTAATCCTCATGCCAGCATCTCAGTAAATGAACATTGGATAAAAGATGAGCAATGGGGGTGCTAAGGGGAGGGGGGGTCGGTAAAGGGGGGTGGGGTAATGGACATTGGGGAGGGTATGTGCTATGGTTAGTGCTGTGAAGTGTGTAAACCTGGCGATTCACAGACATGTACCCCTGGGGATAAAAATACTTTATATGTTTATAAAAAATAAAAAAATTTAAAAAAAAGATGAGCAATGACACTATGCAGTGACAATCATAATAATTGTTTCCCACTTTCTGTAAAAGGAAGGTAATGTTCAAAGAGGTTTAGTAACTTCCCTGAAGTTTTGGTCAGGTAGTAATTGTTAGTTTGCTCTGACAACCTAAGGCCGTAGGAATAGCCAAACTATTACCGGTTCTTCTCAGTTTGAAGCTTCAATAGGATGACCGTGAACTGAGCTTCATTCAGACATCCTATGGCAGAAGAAACAGGGGAAGAGTAGGCATCTCTTCTCAGAGGTAGAGTCCCTAGATTATAGGTTGAGGGCTGCTAGTAGTACATTCGTTAGCACAAGATACATATGGCTTCGTGACTGGCGATAGAAATTCCTCTCCACTGGGAATTTCTTACCTAAGAAAAAGAGTATGTTCTCCCAACCCCCAACTTTCAATCCCCTTACCTTTTGAATCTAGAAACATGTTCTTCCATCGCTGACCACTAGATGGCAGCAAAAGTCCACCCTAAACTCCCGGAGTTTTGCTTCTGAGCGCCTCCTCCGCGGTGTGAAGCTGGTGGCAGTTTTTAAAAATACAATCATCCACGCTCCTTACCTGACGCGTTGGAGGGGCTGATTTTCCAGGTCACACATGTCTTACTACTTTCGAAAATAATCATGTAGAAAGGCTTTTCATTGTGTTTGCTGCTACATTTCTGCACAGTGGTGACTGTCAAGCCAAAATCAAACTAATAGCAGGGGGAAAGAAAAAGACGCCTACGACCCACGAGAAGTGCAAATAATTTCCGTTAAGAATGTTCCTCACGGGTTTTCAAAGACGTTTTCATCACCCAATCTGATCAGTGAAGCAGTCTTGTTCATAAATTATTTATCAGTCTCTGTTCCTGATCTCATCTTTCGCACCATCGAAACAAGAAAATCCAACTTTGGGTGGATTCTTTTTTCAGAAAATCTGGAGAGAAACATTTCTTAACTACCCTTCACTGTCAGAAGAGAGGCACAACCATCATGTAAACCCTATACAACAAAAGGATTGTTTTGGCTTTGTGTTTATCTTTTCATTAGAATTTTCTTTTTGGAGGGTATTACCTTTGGCATTTAGTCTCAGTGTCAGTTTAATTTTCGGCTTGTCCGTTCGTTGTTCTGGGCGATGTGCTGTGTGTTTTACCGACAGGGTACTGTCATCGCTCTAAATTTGAACAAACTGGTTCCCTGACCTAGGGGGGAAAGGCCTTCAAGGTAGACACACTGTTGGTTCTGCTCAACGATTAGCAAGCAAATAGCATCTCCATGTTTTGTTTCATTTTCTCTGAAATGGAGATCTTATAGGATTTTTGTGAGTCTTATATGAAATTAAATGAGTTAATGTCATGAAACCTCTAGCTTAGTACCTGTTAAAAATTCACTGTCAGCTGAATGTGAATTGAGAGGGTAAGGCTGGGGAGAGCCAAGAATTCTTCCAGTTTTTAAGTGTCTAGGACTCTGATTAATTTCTTTCCATTCAACCTCAACCTGAGAGTTACAAATATCCATCCTAAGAAGGGTGGGGGCACTTGAAAGATGCTGAGAGGAAAATGTTCTGGAGAATGAGAAGGTGATTCACTGTGGAGGAGAGCAATCTTGTTTTTACTACGAAGAGGTGGCTGGAGGTTATCATTGGCAAAAGCTCATCATCCAACGAGTGAGAGCAAATGGAAAAAAGAAGAAAAGTGATTTCAGGAGGAAGAGAGAAAATGAAAAACAAAGGCTCTGAGGAATGGAAAGGGGGCTGGCATCATTACCTGCACTTTGTTACCTTGAAGAATATTTCCAGGGTCTGGAACCAAAGGAAATGATGCTTTAAGAGCACTTCAAGAACCAGGCCAATGACATGTTTAATGCAGAGACTTTTAACCAAAAGTCCCTTATTTTAATCTTGCCATTTTTTTTTGGAGCTAAATCCTGCATCAGGAGATAGCATCATCCCTCACCAAATGTTTGTTTGGCAACCTATCCTAATGGATTCGGTACTTCGGCTGACATTTGGGATGATCCATTCTTTCTACGCCATGGCCGTTCACAAATATTCCACACTGAATCTTTAAAAGTTTGCAGGGGTTCTAAGTCCCATTTTGCCGATGACCAGATAGAGATTTCAGAGAAGTTGATTTGACAAAGACTCCAGAGTTAGGACTGAACGTCAGAGATCTGTGAGTTTCTCTCTTTTTAAATTTAAATTCAATTAGCCAACATGTAGTACACCATTAGTTTCAGATGTAGAGTTCCAGAATTCATCCGTTGCATATACCACCCAGTGCTCATCACATCACGTGAATTTCTCTTATTGTGGCTGCTGCTGTGGCTACAAAAACAACTAATCAATAGTGTTCAAGTGTGAGGTCTTTGATGGTAGAGTGACAGCTTGGGTTCCTAGCTCCATTGCTATTGCCAGGTTGTGAGACGGTGCCCAGACTACTTGTCAAGGAGGTTAGACTTTATGGTCACCATGGACAAAGGTAACCGTGTTTTTATGGCTTAGAGGTGGTTATAGTTCATCTTTGTTCACCCAGAAATAAGCATTAATTAAAAGACAGAATAAATGATACCTCAAAGAAGGAGGAAACAGAAGGCTTCTTTTAAAAAAGATTTATTTATTTATTTTAGAGGGAGAGAGAGAGAGAGAGAGAGAGCGAGCGAGCACACAGGGCTTGATCTCACAACCCTGAAATCAAGACCTGAAAGGAAACCAAGAGTTGGGCCCTCAACTGACTGAGGCATCCATCCGGGTGCCTCCAGAATGCTTTTGATAGACAAAGATTTTGAAGGAGATGGCAAGGGCACTGTCATCATTTTCTGCACTTGGGAAGTATGGAGAAAATTTCCTAGCAGCTGAACAAAAAGGAAATTAAGACTAGCCCCGAGTGAGTTCCTGGTTGAGATCCTGGCTTCTCATTGCTGTGCAAGCTGACTACTTCTCAGAGCCTTCTCCCCCGGAAGCAGACATTGTAAGAGGACACGTAGAGCATTGCTTTAAGAACAAAATGAGCTTCTGTGTGGTGAAATGCTTCCCACAGTTCTGCCGCATGGAAGATGCTAGGTAATCCATGTTAGCTGTTACTACTAGCACTTTCTCCCGCTGCGTGCCGCTACTACTGCTTAATTGTACCTCTGAGAACGCGCAGTTTTTGCCTAGGACTGAAGACTAATTTGGCCTTGAACGTTCAACTCATTCATACGTGGTGTAATCAATACGAAAACTTCCAGAATGTCAACAGAAGTACTTTTTTATTTGTTCATTTTTGAAAGAAATCCTTCTGTGGCAAATACAGTGTTACAGCTCTACCTTGGCCTTAAACTTGAACACATCCACGGTCTGTGTATGCTGCCATTGCCTCTCTTTGTCAGGTATCGGTTATGAATTGGATTTTCCACCCCCTGGGGATGGTCCTGACAGGAAAAAATACGACAAACAATTATGACATAGGACTCCGACCTACTTTCTGAAAATGGATACTCTGTGTAAACCTGAGTAATATAATTAATGCTTTTAATATTAGATGTTGGTTTTTGATGAATCACTGAACCTGTTGGCTTAGTATTTCCTTATCTGAGCATGTAGGGGCTGGCCTGTCCCCAGCGATTGTCTTTTGGGCATTTATCATGGGCCAGGTCCTGTGGTAAGTGTGTTACATAGACATCTTTATTTAACTGACAGTAACCTTGTGAAGTACAGGTTATTTGTGTTCTATAAGGGAGAAAGCTGAGGCAGGACGTCTACATAAGCCATCGGAGGCTCTGTGGCACCCAGGTCTGTCCGACATTGAAGCTAGTGTTTATAACAACCACAACCAACCTCTCACATTGCCATGAAGAATGCATTCATGTCTAACATCGTGAGATCATACTTAAGACCCTCTTTCCTGTCATTGGTAACAGTGCTTTGCCCTATTGCCTTCAGCTTGAGGGGGAAAAAGACGATTTAACAAAAATAAACATGGTGGATAAGGGATAAATTCACGCATTGCCACCCAGGGGCAGAGAACTATAACGTTTTCATTTTCTATAACTCACCTCCATTTTGTTCTCAGGTTCTGTCATGTTGCCTAGAGCACAATCTGTTTTATGGTCTTCTAGAATATTCCATGCGATTTGCTTGAATTTGCAGTCAAATGTCAGCATAATTATTTCAGCCACTGCCTAGTTTGAAGCTTCCTCACTCTGGAGGGGGGACTCCATGTTTCAGGCTTTGCTATTTCATTTCTGTCCTTCTCTTTGTGCCATGGGGTGCCGGGGAAAGCTATGGCCCATCCTCCTGGAGGGGAGAGGCATCTGTGCTTAGTACAGGAGCATCTAGATGCTTGCTGGCCACTGCTGGTAAGGAAACTGCCCAGCTGATAGCTGCTCCTCAGGATCCACTTTCATAGATCTTTAGAGCTTCTTTGTCCCAGCACCCAGCAGATTTCTAGCTCTTATTTATTCCTCCCTGGGGTGTGTGGAAACTGATGAATCTGCTGAAAGGCACAGAACAGTTGGCCAAGGAGACATGGGAGAGGCTCCTCAGTTCTCCTCTCTGTCCCACCCTTTCACACCTTCCTTCAGCTCTACTTCTGCTGCCTCAGGTTGGCAAGCCTCCCTGCTCTAGGCCAAACACCACGGGTGCAGAGCCCACTTGAAAACAGAAGCAGCCTTTAACCCTCTTCTTCGTTCTGCTAAACTTCTCTTGGGTTCTCCAGCCCACATCCCATCTTTGAGCTGGGAGGGGATTTCTCTCCACCTATGGGGAAAAACTTTCTTTATTTCGCCTCCTAGCTCCTTCATATTCTGCATTTACTCTGTGGCCATATCTTCATGTTTGTTTTGTATCCTGTAAAAATCTGAGTTTTCAGGAAAGCCTTGCTGTCAGGAATACTGTTTAACTATGGATCTGTGGTGGAGGTCTGCTTTGATCAGACAAGTATTGAACAATGGCTTCCTTATTTTCGGCCTGTGTGCCTATCCCTGGAAGCAGTTGTAAATACTTTGGCTATAATTTGTTGAAGGGCAATTGGAAGCAATTAGAAGTCCCAAGTGGGGCAGAGAACTCTAGTTCCACCAAGATTTGTGCTCACATTCTGTAGTATAGGGTTTTTGCTGGAAAACCACCCATGTTTCTCACTTATGCTTGCATCTAAGTGTGGCCAAGTGACTGGTTCTAACTAATGAAATGTGGAGGAAAATTGGTGTGTCAATTCTAGGTTGACACGGTTTATACAAGGGTATACGTACTCTTTGCTCCCTCTTGTTCCCTGTCCACTAAATGGATATTAGCATCATCACTGCTGACCTTGGGAGCCTTGTATTAATACTAGTTGATCCTCTGTCACCTTGGGTTCCTGCATGATTGTATGTAGAAGATAATCCCTGCTCATCTTCCTATGGGGTGAAAAACAAACTTGTCTTTCCAAGTTAACATTTGGGGCATTTATTTATTTATTTACTTATTTTTAATATCAGCTAGTGCTACTTCAATTAGTAAAGCAGTAGTGGAAAGGTATGATGTGATATAGTTTTAAAAATTATGCCTGCTCTAGTAGCCAAGTAAAATTTCCTTATAGGGATGGTCTTGAAGACAAAAGAAAAAGTTTTCTCTTTCACTTTTTATTTGGACTATACATACCTAATACATGTTGATGTTGGGTGAAAGGCAGGGATTGGCAAACTCTAGCCTGTGGCTTGTTTTTGTATGGCTAATGGGCAAAGTATAGTTTTTTGTGTTTTTAGACAGTTGTAAAAATACCACCACCAGCAACAAAAAAACAAAAAAACAAAAAACCAAAAAAAAAAAAAAAGAGAAAAGAAAAATATGTGACAGATCATATGTGCCCCTCAAAGTATACATTTTTACTATCTGGTCCTTGGCAGAAGATTTGCCATTCCTTGGTATAAATGGTGGGAAACCAGTGAGCTTAAACTACACTATATTGAGAAGACTACTCTGAGCGTAAAGAATTGAATATGCTATCCTGGGTTGATCTGTGCTGCTATGATTCAGGCCTTTGAAATTGATAGAAGCTCTATGGAAAGGGTACACTTGACCTTACACTGGTGGGAAAGATTTGCTCAATCTTCAGTTCCTGAGTCTGTAGGACTAAGAGCAGCTTGACTTTTTCATATTATTGACTGATTATTTTTGAAGCTGTTGGTCAGTTTGGTATTATACAGACACAACTAGAGAGAAGAAACTGTTCTCTTTTTGTTTATTTTGGATCGGTGGCTCCTGAAACCAAGGCCAATGACTCCTGGATTTATAGGGTGGATGAAACATTTTTTAACATTCAATTAGAAAATGAAATTCTCTTGAGACTTGAGTAACTGAAGCGGTAATGTTCTTTTGTTTTTCCATTTATATCCTCAGAAAAGTCAAGTACATTTGTCCAGAATAATCTAGATTAACCATCAGTCTCTAAATTTATTATAAATATACAATTTTTGGTAGGTTTTGCAGCCAAACCTACCCATTCTATTCCCTGAGTTATTGATAATAATTAAGAGGCCATACTTGTGGTTTCTAAGAGGGACCAAAATCAAGACTATATTATGATTAAGATTCTGCTTATGATATGTGCCAATGAGCAAGATTTGTTTAAGTTGGCAGATTTTAATGCTTGTGTGAAATACTTTTTTTAATTTTCCTGTCACTAATTGTGTCATTACTAAATTACATCCACTGGAGTGTAATTATCTATTGCACAATACTTTTTATACATGGGTCCCTAGAAATTTGCCACTTCAGTAGTGCTGACTGAGGATTGCTACACCGTTTTAATGATAAAACTTTCTTTTACATAGTTCGGTTTATCTTCTTTCCCCTAGGAACCCCTTAATAATCATTTTCAGAAGAAAAAAATTCTAGTCTAGTTGTTTGTCTTGCAGATAGGATTTTTCATTTGGCTCTTGTGAATTCTGGGGCAATCATGATCATAGTGAGTTCCTGAGTGCGAAGGGTCCTACTCAACCGAGGTGGTGGGAAGTTTCTCCGACAGATGGCACTGAGAGTTCATTTTTATTTTAGTTTCCGTTTTGATAGCTTTATGTTTTTCCAAGTCACAGAACAATGGAAATCCAATCAATGGTTCATCATTGACACCACCTATTTCCTACACTTTTATATTTTGTATTCTATGTTTTAAATGGCTGAATAATTTTCTTTACCTCTGGGACTCTGGAGGCAACCCATTCCAGTGTTGGTTCCTGTTTGCCCTTTTCTCCACATTTCGGCTTAAGAGTCATCATGGGAAAGATGACATGTATCTTTCCCCTCATTTGATTCCTAAGAAGCCAGTACTGTGTCTGTCACCAGACCACTGTTTGCTGAAAAAATTAACGAATGATAACTCTCTGCTGCAGACGCTCTGAGATCCTT
Organism: Mellivora capensis; assembly: GCA_004024625.1. Taxonomy (NCBI): domain Eukaryota; kingdom Metazoa; phylum Chordata; class Mammalia; order Carnivora; family Mustelidae; genus Mellivora; species Mellivora capensis. Next base: position 7,323 of record PISX010017656.1, on the reverse strand, counting down.
CTCCAAAATGGTGTTTGGAATTCTGGAGTTCACCTTATACTTCTGGAGCTTAAGTGGCTAGGTGATATCAACTTTTAGTTCTTTTGCTGCTCTAAGATTCTGTGATTTTAAACATGTACCTTACAATTGATTTATTTTGCTTGTTCGTTCAGCAAAATTTATTGTGCACCTACTGTGTGCCAAGGTATGTTTCATTTGTCAAAATTTATTATTCACCTACTGTGTGCCAAGGTATGTTTCATTTGTCAAAATTTATTATGCACCTACTGTGTGCCAGGGTATGTTTCATTTGTCAAAATGTATTATGCACCTACTGTGTGCCAAGGTATGTTCACAATGCAGTGATGATCACAGTTGAAAATGTCCCTGATCTCAGGGAGCTTCTATTTTTATTGGAATGAACAGCAAACTCAACCAATCACAGAAGTATTAGGTGTTGAGTGAAGAATGCTCTGAAGAGAATAAAAGCAGAGCACTGTGAATGAGTCGCTGGGGTGCCCTTACATTGAGGGTTTGGAGAAGGCCCCTCTAAGGAACCAGGCAGGCAACAACGAGTCTTAAGAACATCCTTGGCAGAAGCAGCAGTGAAGGCAAAGAGCTCCCAGCAGGAACAAGCTTGACACGCTCCGAGAAGGCTGACAGGGTTGGAAGGAGGTGGATTTGAGTGGGTGGGCGGGGTCAAAGTGGGGGCGGGGACAGCCTAAAGATAACTTTAAAGAGGCAATGTCAAAACACTAGTAAAAATGGTATTTGAAAAGCATTCTTGGGATGAAGGGTACAAGCTGGAAATTAATCTTTGATCTTAGTTCATCTTCTGCATTAACATTCCTGGAAGCTGGACCAACCTGGCACCTCAACCTGGGGCACTGCACGTAATATCCTTAAAGAAGGGCTGGAAAATAAAAAAGGAAAGGAAAAAAAGAAAACAATTCTACAATGGTTAATCCAAAATGGATCCACAGGGAAAGGTCTTTCTTCTTGAAAGCAATTATACTTTACAACGTGTTCTTTTCCCTGGTGTTTCAGCTTCCCATGATGCCTGACTTCATTAAAGCAGGCAGGAAACAGGATTTTCTGTGATGTGCTGCTAGAATTATATCTTCTGAGCTACAACTAATTGTTTTGATGAAAACAAAATAACACAATATAACACTGGATGAGAAGAAGATCAATGCTTGCACGTGGGCAAATTCATAAAGAAAGGAAACAGAAAAATAATAACACAACACATTGTTTTATCAGTCACATTTTGTTTATATAAAACATAAAACTAGGAGAAAGCTTGGCTTAGTGACAGATCAGGATGCCATTTGAGAAAAACCTCATTGTAGCGTTGCCCGTGTATTTCTGTGTGTGTGTCTCCTCAAGCAAATTTTTTGCTTATTTTGCCACTGTTTTGAATTCTTCAGTTTGTAAATTGGGAATAGGTGTGTTTATTGCAACCATATCTCAAGGAATGCTGACAAGTTGTAGGGAAAAGAGATGGAATAACTGAATTGCTATTGTGCCCTCTATAGTTTTCAGTAGTGGTGGTGGTGGTGGTGGTGGTAGTAGTAGTAGTAGTAGTAGTAATGTAAACTCAAAAGTAAACCAAACACTTCCTTGCAGGTGTAAGGAAAGTTGAGCTCCAGTCTTTGCTCTGCACCAGTAAGAGTGAGGCATGGATGAATTATCCCTGACTCTGGGAGCCCAGTAGAGATACTTGGGATTTGATCGAACCAACATTGAATGCCTTCCCTGATCTGAGATCTGTGATTCTAAATATTTGTTAATCCTTAATATTTTCACCATGTGTTTTGACTATACAACCACAGGGACCCATGATTTATCTACCAATAATATTCTGGTCATCATAACCAAATGAGGAAAGAAAATGATTATAGAAGAGACCCTTTATTCGAAGTCTATCTTCAGAGAACAAAAAGCTTTCTATCTACCAAATCCTTCCTTTGTCTTGTCGCTAAAAAGGGAAGCAAAATTATAACTGGAATTAGAAGGGTGATTGGTCTGTTTGAGATCTTTGCTACTCAAGTGTGGCCCAAGGAACAGTAGCATCAACATCACCTGGGGGCTTGTTAGAAATACAGAATTTCAGGGTCTGGCACTGACCTACAGAATCCAAATCTTCATTATAACCAGATCCTAGGTGAATCAGTTGCACATTAAAATTTAAGAAGCTCTATTTCAGATGCGTGGCCAATAAGGGAGATTATTTGGCAAATTATCCATTTTAACCTCAAACAGAGTGAACGCATCACTTCTGTGAGAGACCCAGCTGTAGCACACTGGTTATCCTTGGCCCATACCTTGAAGTTTGTCTTCTGAATCACTTATAAAATATTGTACTATCTAAGAAGTGGTACACTTCCTTCAACTTCTGAACCGAACCAGTGAACCATTTTGCTTTTAGGAGTTAACTTTCAATCTTTCAAACTGTAATTTATATCCGCTTGCTGAGATGATCATGTTTTGAGGAAATGCTTATGCTGGAAAAAACATTCACCTCCAGTCCTCATCTAAAGGTTGTATAATTGATAAACAACCTCTCTATCCACTTGTTTTTAGAGTAATATTTAAAATCATTTCCCTTCTCTTGTGCATGACTGGATACAGGATTTGTGTGTGTGTATGTGTATGCATGTGTGTATATGAAAAGAAGGAGGCAGGTGGCTATCAGCCCCTGTTAACTGAAAATATATTTATTCTCAGTCTATGCTTAAGTATTATGCACAATGATTGTCTTGAATGGATATACCTTTCCTAATTATTAGGGCCTACAATTAAATAGGTGATTTTTGTACCATAGAGGTGGTGACTTTAGGTAAAAATGAGCCATCTAGAATGCTGTTTGTTGCTCATTTCAGCTGAGGTCCACTATGTAGCTCTGGGAAATTAGTTGTACTTTCAATGTATCACTTGGCTTTTTTGTTTGTTTGTTTTTTGTTGTTGTTGTTGTTGTTGTTTTTGAGAAAAAGGAGTAAAGACTCTCAAAAGAGTGCATGCAAGCTGTGTCCCTGACTTAAATAGGAACAAACCAAAGACCATACAGTGCACAAGGGAACCTTATTGGCAAGAAATGGGAAGTCTTCCGAAGTTACCAGGGCAATATTTGAATTGGATGACAGTAGTAGAAGTCAATAGACCTCAGGTTTTAACTTTAAAAGCTGAGTATGTCTTAACTGACATCATACAAACTATGAATCCGGAGACCTCATTTATTAATACCACATGCTGTTCTGGTCAGTCCATATAGGAAGGGGGCCTTTTCAAGAATAGGAAAGCATGCTGATAAGTCTTTTGAGTTCAAGGCTCTAATAATCTGAACTATGTAGTTCTTTGCTTCTGAATAGTTGATGCTATGGAAAAGAAGTAAGAAGGGATGAGTGATTCAGAACAGTTGTTTAATTATAATTAAATGGTCATGGGCTTAACCTATGATAGAGCTTCACAACATGTTAACTTTCTTGGACAAAGCCTTGGAAATTCACTAGTTAATCCTTTTATTTTACAAATTAATGAAATAAGTCCAGATGAGGCTGAATGACATGCCAAGTTCACAAAGTTTGTAGTAAAACTGGGACTAGAATTCAGGATTTTTGAATTTCAGGACATTAAAATCTCTGCTACATTGGGAAGATATAGAAGGTGGTTACGGGAGGATATAGGATATGCCACAAAATGAAGGATTGGAGCTTTTCCGGCCTGATATATGTGTGTGTAAAAGCTTCCATACAAAGGAGCGTCAATGAATATCTTCATAATGAGCCGGTATTAAATTTGCTCAACCTGAAGATGGGAGGTAGCGTGTGGGAAGGGTGCTTCTATCCCTTTAGTGTGCATTCACTTGCTCAACAAGCCTATCTTGACGGTGAGCCAGCATCTAAGTTAAGTAACAGCGATATAAAACTGAATGACATAAACTTTGTTTTTGGAAAGCTTATAATCCAATGGAATAGACAGATAGGTAATTATGCAATTCGCTTGTTTAAAATAGTTTTTGAATTCTATGTCAGGCACTGTGTTTTTCATGGGTGATCCAATAAAGGACAAGTTAGACACAGTCTCTGTACTCAAGGAGCTAACCATACAGCCAGGATAACAGACATGAAAGAAACTAATGAATACTTAGCACTGTGATAATGGCTTACATCTGGATTCTGGGAGCACAGAGTAAACGCATGTGGTACAAATGAGGATGGGGGGGGTGGTCAGGGAAATGTCTTGTTTGATTTCAGTCTTGAAGAGCAGTGAATTAAGCAAGAGATACCTCTCAGAGCTAATGGTGTCCCTAGGTTTTTCTGGGCCTTTTTCATAAGCCATGGAATGTCCTTGAGAACATGCATAGATGAAGACAGACTTGTTTACCTAGCTTGAAACAATTCCTTCTCACTAGGGCCCTGGGAGTTGAATGAGGCAATCACTTCTTTTGATTTCTTTGGCTAGGAAAAGAGGATTTTTGGCTCTTTCCCCAGAAGGCTGTTTTTTTGCATGTATCACTTTGTGTGACAGCTTAGCCATATGATTAGCAGGTACTGACTTAAGCAGGAAACATCCTGCTGGATGTAATTGGACTATGGGGCTTATTGTTTTGGGTTATTTCCATTGGGATAATGGAGACCTCAGATGGTTTGTTTTTATTCTCTTTCCCAAAATGCTCCTGTCTGAGGCTTTGAGGATCTGAGTCAGGCTCTCAAGGACTGTTAAGGTTTCTGGAGAGTCTATAGATGCTAAATAGAGAAATTTAACTCAGAATATTGTTTACGGATGAGGGAACAGGGTGCTGAAGAGAAGCTACCCAATGGGAGATGGGAAGTCAGTGACCACACTGCCTAGCCCACAACTGCTGTTTCTTGAACCCAGCCTAGACTCTCTGTTTTGCACAGACTGGACTCAAATTTACAGTCACTTCAAAAGCAATGCTTCTGGCAGCCTTGCTCCTGGAGGTTTAGGCGAGACACCAGTTTTGGTGGGGGTGTTGAATGTCATTGTCTTAAACCACACTGGTAACAGGACTTGGTTATATTTCATCTTTGCCTCTTCAACCCCCAGCACAGTCTTGGTGTCTAGTAGGATTGTAATATATGTGTTTTGCATTGACAAAAAAAAGGTTATAATTTTGGTCAATGGTTAAACTTTTTTTTTTTTTTTAGATTTTATTTATTTATTTGACAGACAGAGATCACAAGTAGGCAGAGAGACAGGCAGAGAAAGAGAGAGAGAGGAGGAATCAGGCTTCCCACTGAGCAGAGAGCCTGTTGTGGGGCTCGATCCCAGGACCCTGAGATCATGACCTGAGCTGAAGGCAGAGGCTTAACCCACTGAGCCACCCAGGAGCCCCTAGATGCCACTATCCAGCTGTGTGGTATTAGCTTTTCTAAACTTTGAAGACTTTGAGAACACATGACTTCTAGTTACTAATCTCTACTGGACTAAGGTTGAGGAAGTATTTCCAAAGAAGGTGTTCAGATTCATCTTGAGGGATGGACAGAAATTAGCCAGTGAAAACTAGGGAAGGTATTTTAGTTAGAAATAATACTTACAGGGATGCCTGGGTGGCTCAGTTGGTTAAGCGGCTGCCTTCGGCTCAGGTCATGATCTCAGCATCCTGGGATCAAGTCCCACATCAGGCTCCTTGCTCGGCAGGGAGCCTGCTTCTCCCTCTTCCTCTGCCTGCCACTCTGCCTATGCTCGCTCTCTCTCTCTCTCTCTGACAAATAAGTAAATAAAATCTTTAAAAAAAAAGAAATAATACTTACAATGATGTAAACAAAAACCTTTGGGATATTTAAATATTTTCTTGTGATGGGAGTAAAAGTTGCATCCATTAATTTTAAAAAAGCTTATTATGAGTCATTCACTGGGGGATACAATTAAACAAGATAGACTTGGTTGCTGGTCACATGAAGCTTATCATCCAGAGGGGGAGACAGAACTTTTCAAACTCACAAATAACTATAATACTTTGACACCTGCTGGAAGCGAGAAATAACGATACAAATGAGAGCCTATAGTGGGGGAGGCAATATGACATGGATTTAGAAGTGTAATTTAAAGAAGGACTTTGGGAAAAATTGAAAAGGTTGTAGGTGAATATTGGAAAAAAGAACCTTCCAGAAAGAAGAAACACACGTGCAAAGGCCAAGTGGCAGGAACAATAGGACAAGTAAAAGAGCTAAGCCTGGGGAGTTGGCAACTACAGACAATGCACTGTTGTCACATTGAAAGACTGTTACGATTTGGACTGGATGGTTTCTAAGCCACCTTTCCATCTCTAAATTCCATATGTCATTCCCTAATGTCGTTTATGTTAATTCAATCAGCATATTCCTTCCTGCCTTCCTCCATCTTGTAATTTTATCTTTTAAGCTTTAGAGAGCCTATGAATGCACCTGAGTTGTATGGTAATTCCTATGTTCTATGTCTGGTGACTTAAAAAAGGAATAAACTGGGTCGCTTGGGTGGCTCAGTGGGTGAATGCCTCTGCCTTCGGCTCAGGTCATGATCTCAGGTTCCTGGGATCGAGCCCCACATCGGGCTCTCTGCTCAGCAGGGAGCCTGATTCCTCCTCTCTGCCTGCCTCTCTGTCTACTTGTGATCTCTGTCTGTCAAATAAATAAATAAAATCTTAAAAAAAAAGGAATAAACTATTTTTGTTGTTGTCTTGTCTCTATAGCTTCCCCTTGCTTGGCATCAAGTACGACATGATATTCAAAACAGTTTCCAGAGTCTAGCTTAGATAATTTCTGCTGTCTGCTAAGCACTGCTGAATTCTAATTAGTTGAACTACTTCATGTGCAGGATACTCATTACCTAAAGCAACTTTAGGTAATGTTAGGTAAAGTATTCAACTTTTCCCTTCAATTCTCCTCTTGTGTTGTTTGAACACCACGCTGGATTAAGTGATGGCAGCTGAGGTGGTCTACCCCAGTCCATTGGTTTAGTCTCTCCGGTAGAAGAGTTATACTTCACTTATAAAAACTAATCTCACTTACTGTATTCCTTGTGTCCAATACGTTCTCCTTTTTATGAAAACGAAGAGCTGATAGAAACATTCCAATGCCCTCTAAAATAGTCAAATCTTGTGTTGGATTTTGTTTCTTTTTAAAGGCAAAGTAAATATTGATTCTAAATATTTTCATGTTTACTCTGTGTGTTCTTCTAGGGGCCAAGAGGGTGGGCATGAGGGGTCCCCAAAGTCATCAATATTAATATTGTTTGACAGTGTAATTATAGAAATACTACATAGTGATAATGAAAACAGAGAAAATAACATTTGGTTTGTTCCCAAGTTCAAACTATTTTCCTTAATTTTATATGTGAAAT